>JAKSZP010013559.1:0-80548 GCA_022478985.1 Massospora cicadina | reverse complement strand
TTATCAATACAAACCTCCTCCTCCCATTCATAACTTCGACCCACTGGAGCGTACTGAGGAATGTGTTGAGACCTATAAGCATTATCTTGGCGAGGAGCTGGCTCAGAAGGGCCAGAGGCACACAACTGGTTGGCTGCTCCAGGGGTAGTGTGAGTCCCTTTGTTGGGCAGTATGGCCATCACCTGAGTAAATTGTTTTGCTGAAACAAATCATCTCCAAGGCTGCCTTCATAGGCAGAGTAGCTCCTGCTTCCTGCAGTACTGAGGAAAGGCTCTTCAACTGATAACCCAACCTCATACTCATTATAACTCATGTCTTCCCATGTGGGCGTTTGCAGTTTGTCTACTCCCCAACAAGGGCGTTGAGGGTAAGAGGTGCTGTTCAATTTTCGTTCTTCACAATGTAGTTGTTTGATAGTGTCATTTAGACGAGTGGTAAGCTGCCTGTTTTTTTGTCCAAGGACCCATATTTAACTGATTGTGTCATTGAGCTGATTTATTAAATCTTCACACTCCTGAAGGAGCTCATCCTGCTTTTTGAGCACAGCATTTAAGGCAAGTTTAATTTTCGCATTTTTGGTTGGAGAAGTGTACCATGAGGATTTCCCATCAATGCAGGCCTGATATGACATGGCTGGCAACTGGAAAATTATTATTTTTTGTTTTTGGTATTGATCAATGGGCTCCTTGTAATGAGCACTACTGTTATAATTTTGGCGATATCCTGGAGAAACGCTGGAAGGCTTTTGCACAGGGTCAGTCCCACTGAGTGGCAGATGGACAATGTGGAGATCGTCATTTATCAAAACAAATGGTAAAAACTTTAATAAAATATATACACTTGCTTCAGTGTCACTACTTTATTTAATTTAATATAAATAGCAGAACTCTTCTGCTTCTTCCCTCTCTTACTACCAACAATCTTCATCTTTCAATTGTCCCATCTCACTTATATATCGGCAACTTTGATCAATACTGCTCCTTTAGCTTAAACTATCTAATTCCACCGTATTCCTATTATCTCTGGCAAAATATGATATTCTTAAATTCACTATCATCTTAGTTTGAGGAAATATCACTAAATATTTGTCAAAATGTCAACATCACCTTATCATATTATTTGGAACGATCCAAAAATTATTTCTAAAAGCACAGTATTGCCCTATCACCTTATTTCAAGGCGATCTAACCAATATTAACATACTACTCAGTTTGGCCAATTTTACCTAATCCGCTGTAGCCACTTAGGACTTATCATCCAGTCATATCAAAATCTCAACAGGGTAAATAGGGGAAGTTATACGCACTAGATCAACGGTGAGCTTGAACTCACAATAAAACTCTGAATGAGCTTGTAGAACATTGGCTGAAGCCTCATCAAAAAAAGGGTCCAGCCCATCTAAACAGGAAGGTAAAGGTACCTCCAGATAGGGCTCCAGCAACGGAGCAAGACTGAGAGTGTGGATACTGGGCCAGTGGGACAGATCGCCCTAAGAACTGGTCTCAGACAAGGAAACAAACAATATATGACCATTCTCTAAAGTTAAGGTCAAGTTGTTGTCTTTCAAGTTGTTCTGACGTCAAACTTTCGCCACCACTCTATCCCCAAATTAATGGGATTCAGAAGGTCTTTGATTGCTTGGTGTTGTCTTTTAGGATATTGTTATAATTGTTGGTGCGTTTTGCACCTAAATTCCAACAAATTATTGCAGGAGAAGTTGGTTCTCTACTATGGGTGGTTATTTAGGGAATTATCGACCACTTGTAATAAAATACTAATACTTTAATTAAAAAAGATAAAGATTGATTTTATAAATACTTATTAGTAATAGTCAAGTGGTCAGAAAAGAAACCCCACTTAAGATATTGATGCTTAGTATTTAAACTTATTGAGGCTCAAAGTGAGTCAGGGCACAAACTTTTGGATTGGTCTAGGAATAGCTGTATTAGAATATTAGGTTTCAGCCTATGAGGGCTCTCAAGACTCACCTAGCTTTGATGGAATGACTGATGGAGGGTTGATAGCAAGTAGGATAAATCCGTGAGGTAAGGATTTAATATATTTCACCCAAACATTAGGCGAGAAAATTTTTCATCTTATTAAACCCTCTTCAAGGCTATAAAAAGGGATGGTCGCAGGGTAGGTGTTTGGACTGAGTTAGCAAGGGGCTGGAGAGGACCCTCAGAACAACTCCCCCAGTTTTGCCGCAGGTTCAGTGTAGCCCTACTATTAACCATAGGGCGATTCAGATGAGGATTTGGGGCAATACTATTACCCCAAATCGCAGGGTTCCATTGAGAATCAACCAGGGGTTTTTGGCTGATGTTATTCATATTGAAACCTAATCACTCTTAGTACAATATCAGACTTGTAACTATCTGACATCACCACCTTCAAGAGTGTTAGGGGGAGAATAAGGCCTCAAGAACTGACCATGAACCTGGTTGATAGTTTCTCCTGTAGCAAGGGATTTGATGGAGTAATTCCCCCTCGTTTGTAAGTGACTACAAAAGGTCCTTCCAAAATAGACCCAAGCTTCCCCCTTCTATAGTGTTACAATTATGATAGTACAGCACCCATTTGGATATTTGAAAGGAAGGTAAAGGGGGCCGGAGCTCATTAGTGGTTTGATTCTCTTTTGTGACAGTCTCAGCCAAATTAGACATAGCCTCTGATTGTAACTGAATAATGTGTTGGGACAGCTTTTTCATGGCTTACTTGGGGTCAGTCCTATCAGAGAAAATATCTTTGGCTAATAAATATGGCACTCCAGGTCTCAGTATATACAATACATGGAAAGGATACATTTTGAGGATTCTATGGTAAATGATATGGTAGTCCATGTGGGCACTTAGTAAGTACAGATCCCAGTGAAAGGTGTCTGAAGTGGCCATTTTTCGTAATATAGAAACTAAGGTCCCATTTGCTCTCTCCACAGTACCATTGGTTGAGGGGTTATAGGGGGCCAAAAAATCTGCTGCATGCTCATGGATGTAGCAAGGATCTTCACCACTCTGGAGGTGAAGTTTTTCCCATTATCACAGTGAGAACCTGGGGGAAACCATGTTGAGCAATAATTCTGATGTTGGAGAGTGGCTGTGGTCTTGGCTGTTTGAGCAGGGAGAGTTACCGCTTCAACCCACTTGGTGAAATGATCAATTACTACTAAGATATATAGATTTCCTCCAAGTAGTCTGGGGTAGAGGTCCAACCACGTCTAAGCTTATGGTGTGAAAGGATTGTTGAGGCGTAGTGGGTTGGTATTGATACTAGATCTTGAAACTAAATCGCTTTTTGCAGGTCAGACACCCATCCAGGACCTCAATTATGGTCTCCACGAGGACCTCCCAGTAATAGCGCTCTTTAACCCACTCATATGCCTTCCATACCCCACTAAACTTAAAATATAATGGGACTCCAAAATGACACATACTCACTCTGATGGCCGGAGATAGGGAAACTAGTTTACCCTACTTTCTTGTATAGCTTCCCACTTTCCACCTTGGTATTGTAGGTGTGCCGAGCTAGCATCTTTTGTACAGGTTCATAATCAACCCCCATGCATCAGAAAGTCGTCAGGATGTCATGTGACCTATTTGCTTCACTATTGTCTAAATGAAGGGCAGGCAGCCGCATCAATCCATCAATGTTTATATGGCTAGTTCCCGCCCGATGCTCAATTTCCATATTGTGATGCTGGAGCTTCAAAGCCCAGCGAGCCAAACGTCTCGTGGGGTCCTTCATATTATGCAATCACCTTGAGGATGCGTGGTCAGTAACCACTTTAGAAGTCCCATATAAGTAGGGGCAGTAGTGCTTCATAGTAATCAGGACAGCAAGGCACTCCTTATCAGTGATGCTGTATTTGCGTTTAATTTTTTTTAAGAGCATCTTGCTCTAGAGGAAACGGTATAATTGACCCCATGCTTATCCAGCTGAGCCAAGATAGCTCCAATGGCATAATCAGAGGCATCCGTGAACAGCATAAAGGGCTTGCCATAGTCAGGGTGGCAGAGGATTGGCCGTTGTTGCAATAACTCCTTCAGGTTTTCAAACGTGGCTTTTTGTTCCACACCCCAATGAAATGTAGTTTTCTTAGCCAAGAGGCGGATGAGAGGCTCAATGAGATGGGTGAACATGGGGATAAATTGATGGTAATACCCCATCATGCCCAAGAATACCTGGATGTCGCGTAGGAATTTGGGAGCAGGCATCTTGGATATAGCTGCGACATTATCTTGTAAAGGTTGAATCTCATCTTAAGAGATGACGTGTCCAAGGAAATCCAGCTTTTTCTGGAAGAAAGTACATTTTGATGGCTTCATATTAATGTTAGAAACCCGCATGCGTTGACACTTTTCTTTTAAATGGTAAGTGATTATTAAAGGCCTTGGAAAACACCGTGATATCATTAAGACAAATGATGATGCAGCTTTATTTAAGGTCCTGCAAGATATGACTCATTTCTCACTGGAAAGTGGCGGGCGAGTTGCACAACCCTTGTATTAGTCAAGTATGTTGGAAGAGACCCTCACTGCGAATAAGAGCGCATTTCTCCTGATCTTGGGGAGAAAGGTCCACTTGCTGATAAATGATAGCCAAGTTAATGGCGGAAAGGTAGTTAGAGCTAAAGAGTTGAGTTAGGGCATTGTCAATGTGGGGGATAGAATAGCTATCCTTCTTTGTGAGGTTGTTTAATTTGTGGTAGTCCATAAGTATCGATTACCTCCATTTTTCTTCTTTATCAGTATAAGAGGGGACGACCAAGGGTTTGGGAAGGCACCAGCAGCCCCGCATCCAGCAACTGTTTAATCTCCATCCTCATTTGGAGCTCCTCAACCTTAGATTTCTGATAAGCCTTGGATTGAATAGGCTGAGCGTTACCAACGTCAATGGATTGAGTCCAACCCTTCATATGTCCATAGTCAGTATCAAACTGGGTTTAGATGTCACTATGGGACTCCAGGAGAGAGTGAAATTTTTAAGCTCTTTGGGAGTTAGATCCTCAGAAATCTGGACGTAGGGCAAAAAGCATATCACTTGATCAGTAGGTAGTCTCAGATATAACATAAACCCAATATAATGGAATTGTTGGATGACCTCAATTATAATTAGCAGAGCTTTCCCAACTCCTAATGCTTCTTTACGACCATATCCTTGTTAGTAAGATTCCCCAACAGAACATTGATGGGTCGCTGATAGGCAGGGTCTATAATACTCGGCAACACCCAAGTTTCCAAAGGACTTTTTCCATCCATATTTGTTAAGTGCAGTAGGCAGTTGCGGGGAATTTGCATAGTAACCTTGGTGTCTATCACTTTTTTACTCACCCGCTTTGACTACTACCTCCTCTGATGCATACAATGAAAGGCCCTCTGCAGCATCCACAGAGTCAGGCAGTTTTTATGAGTTGTGGCCTGACGTTGTATAAAAGAGAGATAGGGCGGAGGAAGGGTACTCAATTAATCATGAGTATTCTTTTTTCTTAAGCTCATTGTTTGTATAGACTAGGGGAACTTCAAAATTGAGAAAGGAAATCCCTATTTCATGTTGATAATTCCGTCATACTCAATCATAAATTGAGTGCCAATGAGCCGGTCATATGCGTTATTTTCCAATACCACAGCTGGGGCAGACAGAAGGAACTTTCCAAATACTAATGTGTAGAGAAGAGTAGGCTCCAATAGCTCGCATGTTGTTGGGCTCCGCAGTTCTAAACTATTGAAAATACTCCATGTCAGGCGCTAACTTAATTTTAATGATGAGCTTTGAAGAGACCAAGTTCACTGGAGCATCAATATCAAGGATGGATAGAACGCGCACCTTATTGAAGACCACCTCTTCCATAGCTATGGTGCTTCCAAAAGTAGAGGGGAGGGCGAAAACCTCCTTCAAATGAGTGTGGAGGCAAGGCGTTGAGCAATCACAGGGTATTTATCTTTAGTAGATTGAAGGGTATGAACCTTCTGGGTAGAACTGATCACTGTATTTATAAGCTGGTCAGCATCACTGGCAGTATCAATCAACTCTGAACACCTCAACAACTGTTGGAGATAGGTTCGTCATGATATCATGGCCATATCTATTCTTTCAGGCTTCAACCTATCCGGTTTCTGCACTTCCATTAGGGTTCCCAGGACATAATAGCCCGCTTCTTCACCACCCCATTCAAAATTGTCATCAGAGGGGTTGTAAATGCACTCCAAAGAGTTGCTAAGTGTGGCCTGAGAAATTGGCTTGTTCTCCTCACATGGGAGGGCCTTTTGGCGCTCATCTAACCCTTTGGCTTTTGGAGGGAGCATCGTAGCTGCACCAACTTTAGGGGCCACTTGAGGAGAAGAATTCTTTTGACGCATGGTCAGAGGTGAGGCCGTGGTTATTATAGAGGATGACATGAAGGGATGAAAGGATGGAGTCGTAGTGATGGACCCCTTAAGAGAGAGTGCAGGGTGTGATGAGAACTCAAAATGGTTTCATAGGGCTGACTTGGGGTGCCGCTGAGGGGAGAGAGCCCGACCTTATCACCCCTGGTGCCCTCTGGCCAATATCTAGTGGTGGAGGGCAGAATAGTTTGGGACGTCCCATGGGAACTGGCTTTTTAGGGTAGTCAGCACTGGAGGGGTCAGTATGACTTCCTGGTTAGGCGTAGCTTCATGAAGATCAGCAACCTCTAATAATGCCTCTTTTATATCCTGAACATACTGTAGGGAACGCTTCACTGAGACAATATATCAGGCTAAGGAAGGTTAAGAGGATGATCCAGCCAGAATGGCAGCAATTGCATTATCCAAAGGTAGCATATTAGCAAGCAGGACAGCTGGGCTGTACTATAAAACTAGTCAACGAAGGTAACTGATTCCCCTGAAGTAGAATTATGTGAATGAACGCCTGTTTTTTCATATGCAAGCTCTGCGTGGATCCAAATTCCTCAATGAGCGCGTTTTTACTTCTTCCCAAGTTTAAGGGTGGCCATATAAGGTACCATCACCTCTTGGGTGGAGCAGCTGAGCAGGGGAGGATATGCTTTAGTTTTTGGGAATCAGTTGTCCCATCCATAACAGCTTAAAACTCAAAGAGGAATGAAGCAATGCTACCCTCACCTGGGGTAAATTTGTCTCTAAAAGGTGGTTTAGATATAATTGGGACAGTCTCATGAGAGGCTTGTTAAAGCGTTGTTCAAGTGTTTTAATCCAAGATAGTGCGCTGGCTAGCTGCTGGGCTAAAGCATCTAGCCAGGGTTCAGAAGCCGCGGGGAGGTTGTGAGGGTTATTCACCCCAACACCCTCCACGTTTAATATGAAAAGTGGTGTACTACCCCCTGTAGTGAGCATCATTTGTTGTATTATAGGCTGTTTTTATGCTCGCTGGTGCGTTTTTCACCTAACTTCCAACGAAGATTTGCAAGAAAAGTTGGTTCTCTACTGTGGGATAAATATTTAGGGGGTTATTGACCACTTTTAATAAAATACTAATACTTCTTTTTTAGCACTAGTGGTGCCCAACACAAAAAGGGGAGCCGCCATGCATCTTTATTTGAGAATGAGTCAAATAAAGGTATTATCATAAAAAATTCTTAATATAGCCTTTAAGTTATAAGACTAGGAAGTCATATCAAATGGTGAGGAAGATTTGGGAAAACTTGTCTGGCACCCGCTTTAGCTGACAGACCATGGCAGATAGCATAGGAGTTTAGGCATCAGTGGCATGTGGTATAAGGAGGTATAGTTGGGGGTTTTCTTTTATTAATGAGGCCTGCAGTGTCCATTGCCTCAATATATTGAGCAAGCTGATGCCTAGCAAAAGTGATGAGAGCCAGCACGCAAGTAAATGACTTAATGCACTGGTAGGTATGGGATAGTTGGGGTCAAAAATTGAAGTTTTCTCCGCATCAATGAAAGCACATCTCACACCAAAAGCGATCTCCTCAATCTCATATTTTGTATCCTCCTCCAAATCATGATGGAAATTGGGGATAAAAATACCTTCAACCAGGAGCTCCATCGCCCCATGGAGTTGCTGGCGGATTAGAGTGTGGCAGGAACAGCAACGGCTTCAACTACCGTTTTATTTATATTTTTTATATAAAGGATAACCGTCTTTAAAGCGAAAATGGTGGGGGCGCAAATCAAGAGAATCAACAAAAATTCCTCCAACAAAAAACTGGTTTAACATTAAACGGCCATCCAGTATCATCAATCCAATTGAGACGCTCAAAAGGATTTTATTCAGCTAGCGCTGGCCCAGCCACCAGAGTTGGCAGGTTGGCTGCACCTGATTGGCCATGAACTGTTGACCATGACAGCTCAGCTGAAACTATTTCAGCCATCAGCTCAGGCTGATGTAAATTGACTGAATTTTTAAAAATAATTAATTTTCTGATTGGCTGCAACTTTGTAAAGCTGCACCAGAATTCGCTGAGGTTAGGGATGGGAGTATTGAGCCCCAATCAAAAAATTTGGGCATGGCTGCAGCTGAGCTGATGCCAGAGGCAGGAGTGGCAGAATCGGTGGAGGCAGAAACT
Source organism: Massospora cicadina (assembly GCA_022478985.1). Taxonomy (NCBI): domain Eukaryota; kingdom Fungi; phylum Entomophthoromycota; class Entomophthoromycetes; order Entomophthorales; family Entomophthoraceae; genus Massospora; species Massospora cicadina. The sequence goes on along the minus strand of JAKSZP010013559.1, from coordinate 72,027 downwards.
GCAGGGCACTTGTGCTTTGAATGGTCAAGTTCAAAGCACAAGAGGCAAATGGCGCGGCTGTTCTTGGCATGTGCCCAGAATGAGTGATCAGGGGTGGCTCTGATCATAGTGCCGGGGGAATTGTGAGGTGGGTGTCACATGGAAAGGGCAGATCATCACAAAGGCATGAGGCCCTGCCAGACGATCTGCCCCATTGGGAACCACGAAATGCAACATGGGGTCTGCGCCGTAAATGGACAAACCCTCCATGAGCTTGTGGCTGAGGCATTTGGGAGAAGGTGGGAGGGCAACCTGGCAAAATGGACCACCAAAATGGCCTCATCCTGGAGCCAAGTGCGAACTGTTGAGAGTAAAATTTTTTATAAATCAATGGCAGCTTGGCGGCTTCCACTGCATTAGCTTCAGAATGGAAGACAAGAACAAAATACCCTTTGAAAGGGCGAAAATCAATAAAACTGGCGGGTTTATAAACCACCATGGCCATCTTAATGATGGCTGCACTTGCAATGAGAAAAGATTCCCATACTCCACCTGAAGGCTATAATGCAGGTTGCTCTGAGGGAGCACCTAAGGGCTCATGAGCACCGCCTGGGAGGTTGCAAGGTGTTGAGCTAAGTCCCAAGGTGGGACATAACGCCTGGTGGCATTGGGAGGGCTAGTGGAGCCAGCCTGGGAAAACTTTGGCGGTGGCTAAAACACGCCAGCAGGCAGCGCACCACTTCCCCATGCTGGGGCAGCAGGTGTCAAAAGCATCAACATTTTATTTAAATTTTTGCTCAATTGAGAGGCTGGTTTTATTGTTTTTTCTTATAAAATCCCAAATTTGGCTTTGATTGTTTTATCAAGTTGAAAGAAAAATCACAAAATATTAATGCTTCAATTTAAAAATAAATATTTATTTTTTAAGCTTTTATTATTAATAGTTGAGGGGTCAAGAAGAGAACCATCTTAAGATATCAATTCTTGGCATTTAAACTTATTGAGGCTCAAAGTGAGTTGAGGCACAAATTTTGGATCAGGCTAAGAATAGCTATATTAGGGAATATTAGGCATTAGCCTATGAGGGCTCTCAAGACTCACCTAGCTTTGATGGAATGACTGATGGAGGATTGATAGCATGTAGGATAAATCTGTGAGGAAAGGATTTAATATATTTCACTCAATCATTAGATGAGAAAAAAATTTGCATCTGATTAAACCCTCTCCAAGGCTATAAAAGGGGATGGTCGCAGGGTAGGTGTTTGGACTGAGTTAGCAAGGGGATGGAGAGGACCCTCAGAACAACTCCCCCAGTTTTGCCGCAGGTTTGGCGTAACCCTACTAACCATAGAGCAATCCAGCTGAGGATTGAGGGCTAAAATATTACCCCAATTTGTGGGGTTCCACCGAGAATTGACCAGGGTTTTTTGGCCAATGTTATTCATATTGAAACCTGATCCACTCTTAGTACAATATTAGACTTGTAATTTTCCAACACTTGGAAACGGTCCGCTAAATGATACTTGCCAACTTGATAATCCACTAACCCTAGAGCCTTCAGCGTGGGAATACCTTGAGAAGCCCCTCCCTAACCATACCACCAGGCAAGTAGCTCAACTCATGGTAGTCAGCTAGGTCTTAGTCAATAAAATTCTCAGAGGCTCTGGTATCCACCAAAATCATTGTGCTGATTTTCCTTATGAGGGATGAAAAATAGCATTTAACAAAAAATATCTGTAATGGTCTTTTTTTAGAACTAGTTGTGCCCAACCCAAAAAGGGAGCCGCCACGCATCTTTTGTGCAATTGAGCCAAACAAAGGGATTATTGTAAATAAAAAACCTAATATAGCCCCTAAATTATCAGCCTAGGAAGTCATCTTAGATGGCGAGGAAGCTTTAAGGAAGCTTTTTCTGGCGCCCGCTTTAGCTGACAGACCGTTGTGGATAGCATTGGGGTGGGAGCATCAGCGACATGGGGCATAAGGAGGTATAGTTGTGGGTTTTATTTGTTTATGAGGCCAGCGGTTTCCATAGCCTCAATGTATTGAGAAAGTTAATGCTCAGCAAAAGTGATAAAAGCCAGCACACAAGTGAAAGACTTGATGCGCTGGTGGGTTTGTGGATAATTAGTGTTGAAAAGAGAGTCTTTGCTGTGTTAATGCAAGTGCAGCTCAAACTGAAAGTGAGCTCCTCAATTTCATATTTTGCATCTTTATTGAAATCAGAAGGGAAATTTGGGATAGGATTACCCTTGAGTAGGGGTTCCTACACCCCATGGAGATGCTGGCGGAGGAGGGTGTTGGCGGGGGCATCTGCAAATTCCACCGCCATTTTATTTATATTTTCATAATTTGGAAAGCCATTTTTATAGCAAAAATGGTGGGGGCACGAATCAAGAGGATTAATGAAAAACTCCTCCAATGCAAAATCCAGCTTGACATTGAATGGCCAGTCACTTTCATTAATCCACTTGAGACACTTGAATGGATTAAGCTCAGCCAGCGCTGGCCCAGCCACAGGAGTTGGTGTGGTGGCGAACCTGATTGGCTGTAAACAGTTGAACACAGCAGCTTAGCTGAAACTGTTTCAGCCATTGACTCAGGATTCTGTAACCTGGTCAAACTATTTAAATTTTAAATAATTTAAAATTCTGATTGACTGCTGCTTTTTAAGCAGCGTCAGAATTCCCTGAGGTTGGGGGTAGGAGGATCACGCCCTATTCAAAGAAATTGGCATGGCTGCAGCTGGGCTGATGCCAGAAGGACTGGCAGCGGAAGCAGTGGAGGCAGAAATTGCAGGGCACTTGCGCTTCAAATAATACAATTCAAAGCACAAGGGGCAAATTGCACAGCCATTCTTGACCTGCGACCAAAAGGGGTGATCTGGCGTTGATCTGATCACCATACAAGGGGAATTGCAAGATGAGTATTGCAATGGAAAGGGTGGATTGTTGCAAAGGATTGAGGCCCTGCCAAACAATCTGCCCCATTAAGAACCACAAACTGTAGCACGAGGTCTGCATTGTAAATGGCCAAACTGTGATGGTTGAGGTCTATCCTCAGCATCACATTGCCCTGATCTTTGGTAAGACAGGGCAGGCTGTGTCTGTATGTATGGAGGAGGAGGGGCGTTGGTTCTGGCAAGGACGCCTAAGGGGCTGGAGCTTGGAGTAGGCCAAGGAGCAAGATGGGCGTCCAAGTCAGAACAAAACGGAAAACGAGTAATATGGGTAGTTTCGAGATTTGATTTGGATTCAAATCAAGAATGGAATGAAATGGGTGCTTGGGAGTTTTGCGGTTTGATTGGGATTTGAAATGGAACTGGTGCGGAACTGTTGAGGATTGGAACTGGTATGGAATCATTGAGTAAAGATTCCGCGATCCTGCTGTAAAGTTTACACCAAACATCATTCAAGTTGGCACCATAAGCTTATATTATATTTTATTTTAGCTTTTAGCATGTTTATATAGGAAGGAACTGGGAGCTGGAGGCTTCTCAGTTCTGTTTTCTATCAACTCGGCCAAATATTAAATAAAAGAGCCTAAAATTCATATATTTATAATTTGGGTTTATTTTAAAGGTATTGCCTAACTGCAGCCATGTTTGGCTTAAATCAACAAGAATTGGAATTTGAGAGTGAGCTTGGGAGGGCTATTGACTCCCTTTATACCTTGTCTTGGAGTCAAGGCATGTTGCTGGGGTTAAGTATACTTGCAACTGTCTTCTAGGGGGTGCTTGTCCAATCTTGTAGCGCGCGCACCAGGAGAGTAGTATCAGGAGTCCTGTCAGCCTTATGGTCTTTAACATGGATCCTGTTGCCCAACTCATTCGTGGCTCATTGGAAGGAGCCAGTGCGTTACATTAAACAGAACTCATTTACTTTCCTGTCGTTGTGGTGGCAAACAAAAGAGGTGCCAGAAGAAGTTGTGTTTCCAATGTGGTATAACCATACTGCAACACTCTTGATGGTGATATTCTCCACCGCCTTTTTGCTTCATGAATTATGCCGGGTTTTAAAGTGTGTGTCCCAGGATGGTGGGAAAGTGGTAGGGCCTGGGAAGGACAAAGGAAGAATTCCCACGGTTTTAAAATTGGAAGACTTGGAACTGATCCACCAGACGTTTAGCCGGGTTCAGTTTCAGGGACGTTTGACAAAGGCAGCGGGTGGAGAGGATTCGTTTGCCTTGCATTTAAGTCAGGTTCTGTTGGCACTTCCAGTAAAGCAGTCAAACTGGGTGAGAGAACTTTTAGAAGAGCATTCAGGGTTACCCATATCGGTGGAGGAATGTCTGGATTGGATTGACCGTGCAGCATGTCCAGATGAGGCGCAGGATTCGGCCTGGGCGGCGTTACTGCAGTGTGGTCAAGGGAAGAAGTCAGTGAAGGAGTATGGCCAGATGTTCCGCGCATTGGCAAGAGCAGCAAAGGCACCTGAGTCTCAGCTTCCACGCATGTTTCGCCAAAACTTGCAAGCTGATTTATTATTGGCAATGGCGGCGGTGAAACCTGCAGCGACATTGGAGGAAGAGGTGGGTTTATCCTTGCAGGTAGAGCGACAGTTGAGTTTGGTATGGTCCCGTCAGGAATTTGTGCGACCCCCAGGGGGATTCCAAGGACAGAGTGTTGGAAGAAGGGCAGGTTCAGAGCCCATACATGGTTCTAAGGGGTGTATTTAGTGGAGGAAGGAAAAAAAGAGTTAGGAAATCCTGAGGGTATGGTTGAGGTGCGGGAGACAGGGATTCCCATCGAGATTACCGCTCAGGATCCTGAGGCTCAGAATAAGAAGGCTCCTTATAATTTTTGCAAGAAGCTGGTGAATCCGGTGCCTCAAAATAAACCGCTTACTTCATCTTATCTTTATCTGGTTTTGCCCGTCAATGTGCTTGTGGGGGATGAAGGAAGGGATTGTGGTGAAGTTCTAGCTTTGATTGAAACCGGAGCTGGGGAAAACTATGTTGAGGAGAAGTGGGCAAGAAGCCATGGATTGTCATTACAGAAGGATGGATGGGTGACGTTGCCAGACGCCTCCAAAAAACGGCGGTATGGCGTGTTCAGGCCAAGGTCCTGTTGAGGCAAGGCCCAGAGGTATTCAGGGAGGAGTTTCACGCCGTAGCTCACCTGCCACATTCAGTGGTGATGGGGATGAGATGGTGGCACCATTTCTGCCCACAGTTTGATATGAAGAGAGAGGGTTCTGTTGTCGCCTAGAGGTCAGGGGATGTGTGAATGGACGTTTCAGTCCCAAAATTCGTTGGTGAAGCACATGGGTGGAATCACCTCAAGTGTGTCAGTGGAAGGATTGCTGAGGGAGTATCAGGATTTTGCGGAGGTGTTTGAGCCTAAAGGTGATGAGCCTTTTCACCTACAGGGGATTTTGCATTTGGATTCCGGTTCAAGGAAGGCTCTGAGTTACCAAAGGGCTGTCCAGTCTATCCGTTGAATCCATGGGCCCGAGAAGCATTGGAGGATTATGTCCATAAGATGCTGGATATGGGTTTGATTGTGCCTTCAAAGTCGCCGGTGGTTTCGCCAGTCCCGTTGGTTCCCAAGTCAGGGGGAGTTACGTCCTTGTGTTGATTTCTGACGCCTTAATGAGGTGACGGAACCTGACCCCTATCCAATGCCACTCATGGAGAACATTCTGCCCATGATCTCCAGATGTGGGGTGTTCACCAAATTGGATTTGGTGGACGCTTTCAATCAAATTCCTGTTCGCCCTGAGCACCAGCAGTATATGGCATTCAAATGTCATCTGGGAAACTTCGAGTACAGGGTTATGCCATTTGGGCTATGCAATGCCCCTGCAGTTTTCCAGCGCATGATTGATCATGTATTGGGGGACTTAGTGGGTAGGTGTTGTGTTGCTTATATGGATGACATCCTGGTGTTTTCCAGATCGGCACAGGACCATGTGAGGGATGTGAGAAGTGTGTTGGAGGTGGTTAGGAACGCGGGCTTGAAGTTGAAGCCATCCAAGTGCAAGTTCAATAAGGAATCGGTGTCCTTCCTAGGGAATGTGGTCCTCCAAGAAGGGATAGCGATCTGTCCTGATAAGTTGCGGGCGGTGCAGGAATGGAAGGCTCCTGGGAATAGGACTGAAGTGCGAAGTTTTTTGGGGGTGGTAAATTTCGTGCGGAGGTTTTCTAGGGATCTGGCCCAATTAGCTGTGCCGTTGACAAGACTGACGGGGGACGTGCCGTTCGTTTGGGGGAGGCTGAGGAGAGGGCATTTCAGCAAGTGAAGACGAGTCTGCTGACAGCCCCAGTTCTGGCACACCCTGACCCAAACAAACCATTCGTGGTAGAGACTGACGCGACAAATTTTTCACTTGGAGCCATGTTGTTGCAGGAGGGTAAGGATGGGGTTGAACATCCTGTCTGTTACTTCAGTCAGAAGATGGCACCAGCTGAAACCAACTATCCAGTTTACAATAAGGAACTTTTGGCAATAGTTGCAGCTTTAGGGGAGTGGCAACACCACCTATTATATGCCAGGCACCCAGTTGTCATCTGAACGGACCATCGAGCCTTAGAATACTATAAGTTCCCACGCCTGATGAACCAGAGGCAGGCCTGGTGGCACTTAGAGTTGGTTCAATATGACCTGCGGATTGAATACAAGCTGGGAAAACAAATTATCTTGCCAGATTTATTGAGCCATGATTCTGGACTCGTGTTTTCTGATGAGGAGTTGAGGAAATTCAATACAGCCATGATGTTGCCACAGAACCTGTTTGCAACGATCCAGGGCTGGAGAGAGGGATGGCAGGAAGAATCCAGACTGCACAGCAAAGATGTGAGCTGGGCCAACGGATAAGATAAGAGACAGGAGAAGGTGAGGCAAGCAGGGGGCATGCGGGATTCTCAGTTCAGGGTGGTATCATACGCCATGAGGGAAGGATTTGGGTCCCTGTGAAGAGTCTGCAACAAGAGGTAATGGCAGCTAATCACGACCATCCTCTGGCAGGTCATCCCGGTCAAGAGAAGACATTAGATCTTGTTCGCCATCACTGTTTGTGGAGAGGTGTGGGTGCGGCGGTGCGGAAGTATGTTTCGCGTTGTGTGGTTTGCGCCAGGGCAAAGCCCAACGGGTGGCACCGGGGGGGGGGAAATTGAAGCCGCTTCAAATTCCTTCTAGGCCATGGTCCTTAGTGAGTGTGGACTTCATCACAGGACTGCCCAAGTCACAGGGGATGGATGCCTTGATGGTGGTGGTGGATCGCCTGACTAGAAATGCAGAGTTTTTCCCTTGTCAGTCAACCATTTCTGCAAAGGTGGCAGGACAGATTTTTGTAAATGAGGTTTTCTCCAGACATGGGGTGCCTGAAGAGATTGTGTCGGATCGTGGTCCGCAATTTACATCTAAATTTTGGCTCCACATGTTGGGGAATCTAAAGATCAAGGCTTGACATTCGTCAGCATACCATCCTCAGTCAGACGGCCAAACTGAAGAGTAAATCAGATATTGGAGCAATAAATGAGGTGCTATGTCTCAGGGCGGCAGGATGACTGGGTATATTGGGTGAAGCTGGCTCAATTTGCTTATAAAATATAAGCATTCATCCACAGGTATGACCCCGTTTTTCACAAATCACGGCCAACACCCAGAGGGTATGGGGCCCAGGGAGCAAGGTCGGAATCCAGCGGCAGATGAGCTGTCACGAGATACCCGGGACACCCTGGAGCTCCTGAAGAAGAATTTGGTGGTGGCAGTTGCGGCTCAGAAGAGGAAGGCGGACCAGCATAGATCTGAAGGTAGAGCTTTCAAGAGAGGTGATTGGGTCTTGGTGAATGCTCAGAACTATGCCTTGCCTGTAAGGAGCCAGAAATTAGGGCCAGTGGCGTTGGGCCCATATCAGGTAGTGAGGGCGGTGAAAGAGGTGGCATTTGAGCTGAAGTTCCCAGAAGGGTCAAGAGCCCATCCGGTGTTACATGTATCGCAGCTCAAGCCATTCTTTGGCCAGCCACCTGAAAGGGCTTCTCCTTTATTTCCAGCTGGAGGAGGAGCCGAAGAGTATGAAGTTGAGGAGATTCTTGACACCAAAGTGGTGCGAGGACGTCATTCATTCTTGGTACGTTGGGTGGGTCATCCTATTGAGGAGTCCACATGGCAGTCAGCTAGGGATTGTTCCCAATGTCCTGAGAAAATCCAAGAGTTCTTCCTGTCTAGGGGGGTGATGTGACAGTTGAGGTCTATCCTCAGCATCACATTGCCCTGATCTTTGGTAAGACAGGGCAGGCTGTGTCTGTATTTATGGAGGAGGAGGGGGCGTTGGTTCTGGCAAGGACGCCTAAGGGGCCGGAGCTTGGAGTAGGCCAAGGAGCAAGATGGGCGTCCAAGTCAGAACAAAACGGAAAACGAGTAAGATGGGTAGTTTCGAGATTTGATTTGGATTCAAATCAAGAATGGAATGAAATGGGTGCTTGGGAGTTTCGCGGTTTGATTGGGATTTGAAATGGAACTGGTGCGAAACTGTTGAGGATTGGAACTGGTACGGAACCATTGAGTAAAGATTCCGCGATCCTGCTGTAAAGTTTACACCAAACATCATTCAAGTTGGCACCATAAGCTTATATTATATTTTATTTTAGCTTTTAGCATGTTTATATAGGAAGGAACTGGGAGCTGGAGGCTTCTCAGTTCTGTTTTCTATCAACTCGGCTAAATATTAAATAAAAGAGCCTAAAATTCATATATTTATAATTTGGGTTTATTTTAAAGGTATTGCCTAACTGCAGCCATGTTTGGCTTAAATCAACAAGAATTGGACTTTGAGAGTGAGCTTGGGAGGGCTATTGCCTCCCTTTATACCTTGTCTTGGAGTCAAGGCATGTTGCTGGGGTTAAGTATACTTGCAACTGTCTTCCAGGGGGTGCTTGTCCAATCTTGTAGCGCGCGCACCAGGAGAGTAGTATCAGGAGTCCTGTCAGCCTTATGGTCTTTAACATGGATCCTGTTGCCCAACTCATTCGTGGCTCATTAGAAGGAGCCAGTGCGTTACAAAAACCTTCATGAGTTTGTGGCAGAAGTGCTCAGGGAGAGATGGGAAGGCAACCCGGAAAACTGGATTACCAATGTGGCCTCATCTGGGAGCTGGGTGCAAACTATGGGAAGCGGATCATTTTTAAAATTAATGGCAGCTTTACTGCTGCCATTGCATCAGCTTCAGAGCGGAAGTTGAGGTCAAAATACACCTTAAAGGGGCATAATTCAATAAAACTGGTAGGTTTAAAAACCACCGTGGCCATCTCAATGATGGCTGCGCTTGCATATGGGAAAAAATTCCCATATTTGACCTGAAGGCCAAAACACAGATTACTCCAGGGGAGCACCACCTGGGTGGTTGCAAAGTGGTAGGCCAAGTCCTGAGGGGGGACATAACGCCCAGTAGCATTAGAGGGGTAACAGAGCCAGCCTGGGCGCGCTTCAGTGGCGGCCAAAAAACGGCAGTGGGCAGAGCACCACCCCACACCAGGGCAGCAGGCGTCAACAGCATTGACATCAGTAATTTTGGCTTGATCAAGTGGCTGTTTTTTGTTTTTTTGAAAAATTTAAATTTGGCTTTGATTTCAAATATCAAAGTGAGAATTTTTTTCCAGATAATCTTTATTCAAAGAAAATAACGCCAATACTTCACCTGAAAATTTTTCAACAGGAATAAGCATGCCTTAGGATAGGTTTTTGCATCATATAATGAAGAGGGATAATTGGCCACTCTTATACTGAGGCCACACATATCACCATAACTTCAGCAATCGCATAAACACTTTATTATTGTAAAAGTAAAATCTTTTTTACCTCCTGTATTCTGCAGATCATGTTGGGAGTCAATCGCGGGTTCTCTGGGGTGACTTGGTATACTGAAATTGGTTCAAAACTAGATCCACAAGAGATGATATTTGGCTCGTTTTATAAAAAAAATTAGCGTTATAAAACGTGTTTTGGAATGTGAATGACCCCATACCCAATTTGGCGGCAGGTTGTGCATCATTATCCAAGGCCATCACCACCAGGCCCTTTGTCAATAATCCTGCCTGCACCATCTGAATGCGGTGCTGAGAAAAAAACACTTTAATTAGTTTGATTTTATTAAAGTTAGGGAAAGTCAGGGAATCATGACACCCAGATTGCAAAGCATATGAATCCACCAGGTATGAGCAAGAAGAATGGCACTTCCTAGTTGGAGGTAGCAAGAACAACGCCAAGATGCACCAAACCTTGGCCAAATGAAAAATGGTGGTGAGCCCCATTGAGGCCATGAAAAATGGCAGGCACACTCAATTCGCACTCAGAAAAAGCACCACATGGATAATTCTTGTGCACATAAAATAAATTAGTTAGTTAATTTATGTAAGGAGAGTGTTTGTAACTCTCCCATTCCCAGCGAGGTGGTGCAATATGCACCGCCACACCCCGCTAGGGAGCTAGTCATTAGCAAGATGGTAAACAGGGCACCATGGAGGATGCCATAGCAAAAGGGACCCAGGGCAAGGGTGTACAGCGAGGTATATAGTAGGAGAAAGTATATGAATAACAAAACTTGTTTTGGACCCCAACAGGGAGTCCACAACTAAGTGCATATTGGTGCAGAAGTGCTTGAGTGCTTTGGTCTGGAGGGGACCAGGCAACCCAGCAGTGCACCTGATATGGGAAATACTTTAATTAAAATAAACTGACCAACGCTGTTAGAGACCTCCTTGAGGAGATCCGTGAACAGGTTTGCCTAAGGAACCATATTAAAACATAAACTGACGGGGGAATTATTGTTAGTAAAGGTGACCAACAAGAAAGTTACTCTCAAGAAACATATTTAAACAATAGGGGGAATTATCAATTGGCAGAAGTAATGCTAAGTCTAAGTGCACAAATAGGCGCATGCTTCCATTGGCCAGGGTACTGTAGCTCGAGATTGACCAAACTTGAGTTATTGATTGTGGGTTAGGTTAGCTTAATTTAAAAATATCAAAATAAAATGGGTTTAAAAACCCTGTTTGCCAATCAACCAAATCAAACTATTGTTACTTGTGATATAGATGGTGCATTTTAACACCCTTGCTATAACACAAGGCTGAGCATCACACACAGCCACAGGACCAACCTGGACATATCTCACCTACACATAGCGTTGGTCCAGGGTATGTCTTAGGTCAGGAAGGCCTTGCAATTTGACCCTTTAGGCCTCCTAACGAACAGCTTTATCTTTACAGTTGGTACCCTCAATCATGTCATCAAGCCATGACACCAAAATTGCCACCCTTTCATCAGAATAATGCCCCAGTTTTCTTCAGATAATTTAAAATGACCATTTTTGGTTGCAGTGATTGCCAAAAACCGTTACTATTATCAGTTGTCTAGATACTGCTTGTCTAAACTTGGTATTACCCCATTTTTGAGGAGAAAATTGGTCATATAATGAGGCATAAAATGCAATTATGAAGAAACTTGACATCCCCAAAAGAATGGCTAAATGAAAGCAGGAGTTCATGGGAGTAAATTTCTGTAAAGATGAAACCTTAGGAGAATTTACCAACCGTTTCTATAAAGAAGTGAAAATCCTGATGAAAGATAACAACATGAGCAATTTTGACACTCACATCGCCATGAAGACAGCAATCTGACCTTATTGAAACTTACATCAATCCATGGTGTCAACATTTACCAATAATAATTTTCAGAAAATTTAACCAGATGGATTCCTCCCAATAATATCAGAATTAGGGGTTTCAGCTAAATGGGTGTGACTGCCAGCTAATCAACTAGTTTGATATTATTTTTTAATGTATAATATTAATCGTTTGAGTTCAGTGGAATCCTAAATATATGCCAACTGCCAATCGTGGATGATTGTGAAAATTTTTTTGTGGAAAGCTGACATATTCGTTATAACCATCTGATGATCCTAGTTCAAAGCTGACTTCCATCATGGCTGATTGTAGGATTTTCTGATGAAAAGCCAACGTATTTGTTATCAATCATCCAACTATGATTTTGCTGTCCAAATCAGAGTACTAGAAACTTATGCCAAGAATGCTCAAAGTATTTATAAAAATAGTAATTTATATATGCTGACTGGCAACTCATGCCGAGGATGAGTTGACCTAATATTTGGTGATTGGGATGAGTGGAATGGGAGAAAGTCATTATTATGGATGACTGATAATTTGTTGAAGTTCCAAATTTGGATGGCTGAGGGGTTTTAATAGGCGCAAGAGCCTAGAGTATAAATAGTCGTTACCTTTAAATAAAGATCTCTCTTTCACCCACTTTTTATATATCTGAAGTAGCAAATGCCACTAAGTGGATAGGGGTGGGACTAGAGATCCCCAAAGTATGCGCAAGGTCATGCACCTGGAGTGGCCATTGCCAGCTCCCATACTTCATATTTACAAGGAACTGATGGAAACCTGGCCAACCAGCCACCAATGACAATGTGCTGATGGCAGTCTGCCATGAGGGTGGTGCAACGCGGGAGTGCCATAGCTGCCCAGGATGGGGGATGGATTCACCGGGGTGCACCTAAGAGGGGCTGGTGATTGGTCATGAGGGAGAAGGAGCAAGGGGTCGAGCCACCCATGAGGGGGGCTGAGGACCATTGGTGCACTCCCTGAGGGACCATGGGGCTAAGGCGAAGTTGTTGGTCTGCTAGGTTGGTAGGTTGGACATGGACTTGTAGGGATTGATATGCAAATGAAGGCAAAACAGCAAGTTTCAGCCAGTCTCCATACTGGTTGGCCTGGCACACTAGTGGAGCCCCTATTGTTGGAAAAGCGATTTTTTAACATTGGTGCTCACTACAAGGGGCTTCTCTGGTGGGCTGCCCATGTAGTTGGAGGACAGCATAGGAGGTGGCGAAAACCACTAGTTTGGACCTGGCGCTCCTTTGAGGGGGCGCTGGGATGTTCTTGGCCCACCATCAGGGTGGATTGTGCTGGAGGAATACCGTCTGGTTAAGTGGGAGGAGCTGTCAGAATTTTAACTAGATGGATTTCTCAAATGATTTAGTGTTATTTAGAAGGAAATGGCCAATCCTGGAGGAATGGTTTATTGACTAAATTTTTGGTTGTTTCAATAAATGCTGGTTAGTTGCTACCCAATTGGGTTAAGCTGAAATTAGTGTTCCGCCGAGTTGGTAAGTTAGGTTCAAGCGGGCTAATTACTGTCCCAAATTAGGTATAAGGATCACTGGCAACTAGTAGCCAAGGATGATCCATTTGTATTAAGTATTTGATGTTGGCGGAAACTGACAATCTTGAGTTTGAGGTGGCTGAGGTTGTTTCCAGCGCCTCATATATAATAATCAAATAATGCTTGAGAAAGGCGATTCACAAATGATTGACTATGACAAGTCGAAGCATGTGTCAGCAAGAAGCCAAGAAATCCTGAGTTTACCAAGCATCCAAGGATGTTTCTGGCGCATATTTACTAAGTTGGTTCCAATTTTATAACAATTTATATTTAACAATTATACAGCTCACCATAGACTAAATGCTGAGGATGAGCCAAAACTAAAAGTTGGTCATTGGGAAGGATGGGGTGGGAGGGCCAATGCCAGGAAGAGTCAGAACAGCGGTAACGAGGGAGTGGTTGGCTGGAAGGTCCAGCGTTGAGCTGATAGGTTGGCAATGGGTGCAGTAGCCCTTTTGTAAATATAAATATCTGGAGCTTCCCTTTCATGTAAGATCTCACTTTGCATAATATACCTTTTTAAATTAAGTTTATGTTTATTCTTGTTTGTTGGGGGTTAGGCTGGGGGATCCCCAAATGGTGTGGGTGACATGCCAGGGGATCAGATGGCGCTTCTGGCCCCATGCCTAAGGCAAAACGGCAAGGGCTGACCAGTTTTCATACTGGTTGGCCTGCTGACCAGCAGAGCCCAAAGTCGCCGGAAAAGCGATTTTCTGAAAATAATACTACTTCTCAAATGGTGGAGCATCTGAAAGAATTGGCCTCCACTTTTGATGCATTAAATCAAAGTGTAAAACAGCAACAGTCTTTCAACTCAAATTTGGCATAAAATTCTGAGCCTAAAAAGGATTTCCCCAATCTTTGGGGAAAACCCTGATGATCCAAAACAGCCTAGTAATGCACCACAATTAACTTGTAAAAGATATGAAAATATTATACGTTATGCTGCCCAGTGCTGGAGTAAGAAAATAAAGGATCAGATTAACTTTGTCCAGGAAAACAATACCTATGAGGAGTCAGGAAAAGGCCCTGCAGTCTAGATGAGGACCAATATAGATCCGCAGATTGCCCAGTTCCCCAAGACAAGCTTGACAATATCAATATCTCTGACCTGTTCATAGATACACCTGTTTAAAATTCTCTTCATCAGAGCACAGGTCCAAATATCATGTGATAATTAATTTAAAGTGAAGTTAATTGCTCCCAGAATTATATCAGAAGTTGCTCGACCCTACGCTCATCAGCTGTTGGAAAAGGCCTGAAATGCTGATGATCAGGATAAATTCTTAAAGACGAAGTTGGAATACGTTAACCTTTTTTGACTCCTATTGCTACCACCAATGATTCATTTTCTGATATATCAGCCCAAATCATTCACACTCTGTATTTAGCAACCATTGCCACTATACATTCAGTAAACATTATATCCCAATACTCTGAGTGTACTTATGACGAAATTTTGGTTAACCAAGTAGAAGTAAGGGCTATTATCAATAGTGGTGCACCAATCAATATTGTGTCTACAAATTGGTATAACGTCTAAAAACTTTTCACCATATATAGCACATCAGAAGCAGTATGGTACAGCTGGGCCCAACCCTACTACTTCCTGTGAGGCTTGTAGTGCCTTAACCCCATTGTTTTGAATTCTAGTCTTGTCTAAGCCAGCATTTGTTCTACCCAATCAAAATCATGACATTCTCGTTAGCACTTAATTCATGCGGAAGTATGGAGTAAAGTGTGACTCTGAGGAAAATACTCTTAAAATCTTGAGACAGACGCTACCATTGATCTATCATTGAAAGGAGGTTCCCCCTTTAACAGGAAAAATAACTTTATAAACGTGATATATAAGGATGGAATCCTTACCGTTGGTTATAAACTTGTTGAGAAAAAGATCCAGCCATTATCAAAATGTGTGAACAAGGACTGAGGAATTCCAATTCAAGTAAAAAAGGAGTTGACCATACTGCCTGGGATGCAAACAGTGGTCAATACTAGACTGACGCTGAAAATTCCTGAGCAATTATATGTTGAAATTGAGGCTCTCTGACAAAAATCAATAATTGAACCATGGTTAGCTCTAAAAAAACTAAATTCTGGTCATGGGGAAATTGTATCCTATTAGTCAATTGGGAAAAACTCCAATTAAATTCAAGAAAAATTAAGTATATAAGCTTGCCCAGTTAATCCCTATAACAGAGCTCCGTTTTTTCCATGAATTTGTGTGTTTAAAATGAAATGGGATTACTGGATTCATCTGGAAGCATTCATACATTAATTGCTTAGGAAAATTAACAGGATTAACCAGAAATCGGCAAAATGAAGCATTGGTTTTATTCAAATGATACCAGAATATTTTCACACAAGATGACCATGATCTAGGGTGCGCAGAAAACGTACTCCATCAAATTAACACTGGAGAAGCTTCCCCAATTATAATGAGACTAATTTGAAGATTCCAAGCAGTTGAGGCAGTAGTTGCAGAAGAAATAGAAAAGTTGTTGAGCACAGATTGCTTGTGCCTTTATCCAGCCCATGGGCTAGCCCAATATCAATTGTCAAAAAAGGATGGGTAGAACAGGGTTGTGATTGACTATTGCCATCTTAATAAATTACAAAAAAGGATTCTTATCCCTTACCATGAATCAATGATGCATTGAATCAGTTAGGCGGGAATAAATTCTTTTCAGCAATGGACCTCATCTTAGGGTATTAGCAGATCGATATGTTGCCTGAGGCCCAGGAGAAGTGTGCCATAAAAACAGCACTAGGGCTTAACCAACCTATGTGGAGGCCTCAAGGCTTGTGTAACTCCCCTGAAACTTTTCAATGGACTATAGATACCATTTTATGCGACCTCAAATTGTTCTGTGGTCTAGTCTATCTAGATGATATCAATGTTATTTGCTGAACATTCACAGAACACTTGAAACATTTAGATGAAGTATTAAAGAAACTAGCCGCCGCCAACCTTAAAATCATGCCCCAAAAGTGTCACTTCTTTAAAAGCACAGTTAGAATTTGTGCTTTTTTATAAATGCGAATGGATTACAAATCTTAAAAACAAAAGCTTGATGCTATTAAGTGGATGTCGTCACTATTATTTTTTGTGATATCCAAGTCTTTTTGGGAATACACAGTAATCATTGCTGTTTTATTAAGGAATCTGAAAATATAGCAGAACCATTATTCCATCTGCTTAAATATCTGAAAAAAGGGTTTAAATGGAGTAATATGGCCCAAGGAGCATCTGAAAAATTATTTTGATACTTGTTGATAAGCCCAATACCCAGATACCCAAATTTTGACTGACCGTATATTATACAATCAGATGCATTGCTCATGGCGATAGGTGCTATACTTAGTCAAGTGGACGAACAAGGTGAATACACCCCATGGCCTATGTCAGTTATACCATAACCAATGACAAAAGGAATTATACAGTCACAGAGCATGAATGTCTTGCAGTTATCTACGCTTGCAAGAAGTTTTGTGTTTATATTCATAGGATGCAATTCAAGATTGTTGTTGTATTTTAGGTAGGTATAGGTTCGCTGGTGCGTTAAAGCCTAAACTCCAACATACAGGGGATTAAAACCACTTAAATTAGTAAAAATTAAAGGAAACTAAATACTAAAAAGTTGTAAGTTATTATCATTTATTAAGTGCTGCGTGGATAAGAAAAAATGGACCCTCTTACAATGTTACGCTTAGTAATTAAACTTACTTTGAGCTCAAAGGCCATACGCAATAAATCATTACAAGGATTGAGACAAATAAGGAAATATGGTCAATTAACCTATTGAAGCCCTCGAATCTCACCTTGCTTTATCAGAAAGGCTGATGGAGGGTTAAGAGTAAGTAGCACAAGCCCATGAAGTAATGTTAAATGAATTTGAGCCAATCACCATGTAAGAAAATATCTGCATTTTATGGGACCCCTTCCAACCCTATAAAAGAGCCTGGTCTCTGCGGTGTAGCTTGAATGAGATTAGTGGTAAGGCGGGGAGGGACCTCGGAAGAGCTCCCTTGATTATGCTAAGGACTTGGGATATTCCAGCTAACTAAATTTGAATCATTTGGCTAAGTTTTACTAATATTTATTGATCTATTGCCCCAATTTGAAGGATTCCACTGAAAATCAGCCAGGGTTTTTTGGCCTATTTTACAATTATACTAATCCAAAACACTCTTCTCATGATATTGAACTTGCAATTGTCTAACATTACCCCATTCAGGATAGGCTAGACTTAGCCAACTGGCGCCCCATTTCTCTAACAAACACAGACACCAAAATTTTAACCAAAATCATGGCTAACCGTTTAGGGACTGTAGCATCTTCCACCATCTCCCCAGAACAATTTGGTTTCATCCCCAGAAGGTCGATTTGGGATAACGTGCACTCTGTGGCTAATGTGTGTCAGTCCACAGCCTCTGGGGCATTTGTATTCTTGGACCAACAAAAGGCCTATGATAGAGTAAACTGGGAATACCTTAGGGCCTGCCTCCAACAATTCCGCCTACCTCCCCGCTTCAATAACTGGGTGATGCTGCTCACGGAATCTGCAACAATGGCAGTGCGCGGCCCAGGTTTCCTAACGGAAGTAGTCCGTCCTCAAAGGGGCCTGCGACAAGGGGACCCCCTGAGCCCACTCTTATACAACTTCAGCCTTGACCCACTACTGCGAAATGTGAATGCCCAACTCACTGGGGTCCATGTGCCAGGCCAAACCCCAGTCAAGATGATGGCATTTGCAGATGATTGCGTGGTGGGGGTGTCTAATAATAAAGATGCACGCGCGCTTGAAGCCCTCATCCAGGAATATTCCCGGGTAAGCAACGCGGCACTGAACGCCTCCAAAACCGAAATCATCCTCCTTGGTCAGTTTCAGAACTGCTGGGCCCCAGAAAGTAGTTCCCAACCCAGCCCAGCTGCTCGCCCAAGTCCACGCCTTACTAACTCAAAACACACCACTCCACTGGTGCTCCCCTTGTGCCGCGACCTACCATAGGACCGGTACGTCATCTGGGCGTGTGGTTGGAGGCAGGAGGATACGCGTCAGCAGTAATGGAGGGCCATATACTGGACAACGTGACGAAGCGAATCGCCTCTCTCAGAGCCCACCCTACTACCCTCACTGGCAGGGTTGTTCTTGCCAACTCTATGCTCCTATCCAAAGTCTGGTTTGGAGCCCACGCCATCCCCTTCTCCCCAAGCTTCTTCAAATCCCTGTATGCTTTGCTACAAGGTTGGCTTTGGTCAGGCCGCCCTCCACCAGTACGGCTAGAGGTCATGTTTGGCCCTCATCATCATGGTGGCATGTTCCTACTTGACTTCAAAGCCCATGCCGCCAAGATCCTAGGCACCTGGATTGCGGCCGTCACTGCTCCTACACTCCCATCCCAACAGTGGTCCCGCGCAGCCCGCTCCAACTTCTCCCGAGCCTTGGGCCTCAACAATCCATCAAACCCCCACTCCCTGATGAAATACCTCGCATCACACACATCAGCCACAGGTCCTCACGGGACCAAAACCCACTACAAACGAATCCTACTCTCCATGCGAAGCGCAGAGTGGAGAATTTGTATTAGTGGACATACAACCCGAAGAGGCCGCCCTCTCCTCAGTTCACACAAGAGGTACAGGGGCTACCCATCCATGATGGCGTGATCCCATTCGACCTCAAGTCCTATCCAGGGTGGACTACCTGGACATGATGGACATCCCTTATTCCACTGAGACCCAAAAGACTATCTGGAAATACGCACACCATCCTCTGTTGCAGCCTCAAGTCCGCTCCCATGCGTGGCGCTGCCTGAGGCAGGTGTATCGTACAGATGAGCGCTCTAATGCTTTACACTCATCCTGTGTCGTGTGTGGCCAGTATGGAACGCTGTTCCACCGCCTGGAGAAGTGCCCCACCTCTAAAGTAATATGGCGCGAAGTCCAACGTCTGCTAGGCCAGGATCAAACACATCCCTTCAGTCTGTCAAGAGATATGTTTGCTTCATCAATGGCCTCCCCCTCCCACCCTCCCTCCGTGCTCTGGTGGTTGCAATCGCCATGTGGACTATCCACACGATAGTCTTGGATGCCATCGCTGGATCCATCCCCACCCTCCCTGAAGCTGTCCACAGATTCCGGTCTCATTTGGTTGATCACTTTTAAGCGTGGATGTTTGGATATCTCCCACCGCGTCGCTGACAGCTGGTCTCCTCCTGGTTCCCAGTCTGGTTCATCAAATCAGACCCCTTCCTCCACACGTTCTCAATAGTGGCTACGTCCCCTACACACGTTCCCTCCCCTTCCCATAAGTGGCGTTCCCGCTGGCAACAAGAGATAGCATCGCTTCTCTGGGGTGCCTCCCCTTGTACTAAGTTTTGTCTTATCTGAGTCATATTCGGAAGTGTCCGTCCCATGGTCGGCCTTCCCCGCAATAAATTCAATAAATTCAACATTACCCCATTCAAGAGTGTTAGTGGAAGAGTTAGGCTGCAAGAATTGGCCATGGACACAGTTAATGGTAACTCCAGTAGCTAGGCATTTTATAGATTACTCATCCCCTTGCTTATAGGTAATGACAAAAGGGCCTTTAAAGATAGACCCAAGCTTCTCACTTATGGGAGTGATATGATTATGGTAGTATACCAAGTTTGACACTTGGAAGGTAGGTAGAGGAGACTGGAGCTTGTTAGCTTCTTGACCCTCTTTGGTGACCATCTTTGCCAAGTTGGTCATCGCTTCTAGTTGCAACTGGATGATGTGCTGGGCTAACTTCTTCATAGCTTGCTCAGGAACAGTCTTATCAGTGAAGATAGCTTTTGCTAGTAAATCTGGAACCCCAGGTTCTTACCCATACAATACTCATAATGATGACAATTTAAGGATTTGGTGATAGCTGATATGGTAAGCTATGAGAGCACTTGATAGGTAAAGATCCCAGTGAAGAGGATTGGAAGTGGCATTTTGTATAAAAAAGAGACCAGTGTCTTATTTCTCTTTCCACAGTACCATTGGTTGAGGGGTTGTAAGGGGAAGAAAAAAGTTGTTGCATGCCATGGAGGTAGCAAGGATCTTCACCACTTGGGAGTTATAGTTTTTCATTATCACAGAGCAGAACCTGGGGACAACTATGGCGAGAAAATATATATTGATGAATGAACGTGGACGTGGCTTTGGCAGTATGATCAGGAAGAGCCACAGCATCAACCCATTTAATAAAATGATCAATACCAACTAAGATATAATGATTTCCACCATTGGTATGAGGTAGAGGGCCTACCACATCTAGACTTATGCTGTGAAAGGGTTGTTGAGGCGTAGTGGGTTGATACTGATATCTAGTCTTATAGCTGGATTGCTTCTTGCAGGTCAGACATTTATCCAGGACTTCAGTTATTGTCTCCATGATGCCCTACCAGTAATATAGCTCTTTAACTCACTCATAGGTTTTTCATACTACGCTATTCTCTAGAAGGGTATGAGACTCCAAAATCACGGGTACTCGCTCTGATGGTCTGAGATAGGGCAACCAATTCACCCTATTTTCTTATATATCTTCCCATTCTCCACTTTTGTGTTGTGGGAATGTCATGCTAGCATCTTCTGTACTGGTTCATCTTCATCAGCCCACGCGTCAGGAGTCATTAAGAGGTCATGCAACCTCTCAGCTTCACTATTTTCAAGGTGGAGGACAGGCAGCCGCGTTAACCCATCAACATTCATATGTCATGTCTCTGCTCCATTCTCAATGGTCATACCATAATTCTGGAGCTTAAGAGCCCAAAAAGATACCCGCCCAGGAGGATCTTTCATATTTTGTAATCACTTTAACGAAGCATGGTCAGCAATCACTTTAAATGATGTCCCATATAGGAAAGGGCGGTAGTATTTAACAGCGAGCAGGACAGCCAAGCACTCCTTCTCAGTGACGCTGTAATTGCGCTCAGCCTTTGAAAGCATTTTACTAAAATAAGATATGGGATTATCAACCCCATTTTCATCCAATTGAGATAAGGTAGCTTCAATGGCGTAATCAGAGGCATCCGTGAATAACCTGAAGGGCTTGCCATAGTCAGGGTGGCGGAGTATTGGCATTTTTGCAATAGCTCCTTCAAGGTCTCAAACGCGGCCTTTTGTTCAGAACCTTAATAGAAAGGGGTGTTCTTAGCCAGGAGGCGGACAAGGGGCTCGCTGAGTTGGGTGAATTTTGGGATAAATTGATGGTAGTACCCTATCATGCCCAAGAAGACTTGTATGTCACAGAGAGTTTTAGGCATGGGCATCTTAAATATTTCTTCAACCTTATCCTGTAGTGGTTGTATCCCATCTTGGGAGATGCCGTGCCTGAGAAAGTCCACCTTCTTCTGGAAGAAAGTACAAAAAAAAAGTTTGAGGGCTTTAGTTTGATGTTTGGTGCCTGCAAACGCTAAAACACTTCCTTTAGGTGCGTGATATGCTCGTTAAACATTTTTAAAAAGACTGTGATGTCATAGAGGTAGACAATCACACAGCTCAGCTTAAGGTTCTGGAGAATGTGATCCATAGCCCGCTGAAAAGTAGCAGGCGCATTACACAGCCCTTGAGGTAGCTGAGTGGGTTGAAACAAACCCTCGCTGCAGATAAGGGCGCACTTCTCCTAATCCTATGGAGAAAGGTTCATCTGCCAATACCCACTAGACAAGTCCATGGCAGAGAATAATTTAGACCCAGAGAGTTGGGCCAGAGCATCATCAATGCGGGGGATAGGGTAGCTGTCCTTCTTGGTGAGATTGTTCAGCTTATGGTAGTCCATAACTACCTGATGACCTCCATTTTCTTTTTTATCAATAGGAGTGGGGATGACCAAGGTCTTTGGGATGGCACCAACATCCAGCCTCCAGCAGCTGTTTGAGCTCCTTCCGAACCTGTTGCTACTAAACTTTTGATTTGTGGTAGGGTTTTGAGCGGATAGGATGAGCATCACCAACATCAATGGTATGAGTCCAACCCTTCATGTGCCCAAATTCCATGTCGGATTTAGAGAAAATGTTACTGTAGGCCTTTTGCAGGGTGTGGACCTTCTCAGCTTAGCTGGAGTGAGTTCATCGAAGATAGAACAGAAGGTAAGGTACATAAAGACTTGTTAGCGGGTAAACCCATATCCGCCATAGATCCAATACTATAAACTTTCTTTATTTCCTCAAGGGGAATCAGCATGCCCCTTCCTATCTCCTGATGCTTTTTTACAACCATATTCTTCTTGGTGAGATTCCCTAACAGAAGGTTGATGGGTTGTTGATAAGCAGGGTCTAGCACGCATGGCAAAACCCTTGGCTCCAAAGGACTAACTCCACCAATGCTAATTAGGTGTAGTAGGCAGTTTTGTGGGATTTGCACGGTAATTTTAGTGTCAAAAACCCTTTGTTCACCAGCCTTGATAGTCACTTCTTCAGAAGCATAGAAAGGGATACCTTCGAGGGCGTCCACTGATTGAGGCAACAATTTGGTATGTCGTCCTGCTGTGGTATAATTTAGGGATAAAGCGGAAGATGGATAATTAACTGTGCAGACATAGTCCTTTTTATTAGACTCATCTTTTTAAAATCAGAGGAACCTTATAGTTAAGCAGGAGAGATAATCCTGCTTCAAGTTATTAATCCCTTCATAATCAAGAATGAACTGGGTACCAATGAGTAGATCATAGGATTGTTAGTCAGGGCCACCATGGTAGATGACAAGATGAGCTTCCTGAAAAAGGATGGGCAGAGAAGAGTACGCCCCAATGGCGCAGGTATTGTTGGGACCTGCAGTCCCAAATTCTTGAATATAGTTCAGATTGGGGGTCATTTAATCTTTTTAATGTCTTTTGATGACACAACGTTTACTGGGGACCCAGTGTTGAGAATAGCTTTAACCCGCATCCATTGACTACAACTTTCACCTTAGTTAAAGTTCCACCCAAGTTGTGGGAAAGAGTGAGAACCTCCTTTAGTTGGAGAGTAGAGGAAAGTTGTTTGGATGTCTCAGGATATTACTCATGGATAGACCGCAGGGTAGGAACACACTGGTTTGGACGGATCAATGTGACAATAAACTGGTCAGCGTCACTGGCAGTGTCAATGACCTCAGAACCCTTCAACACTTGGCGGAGGTAAGTTTGGATGGGGATTCTAGCCCAATCCACTCTATCAGGATTCAACCTGTCGGGTATCTCCACTTCATATGGGGCTCCTAAGACACAGTTATCTCTATCTTCGACACCCCCTTTAGATTCGTCATAAGAAGGATTATCAAAGCAGGTTAGGCAGGCCACAGAGGTGAGATAGGTTCAGGGTTTACCTTTGGGCATGATGGGTCCTGGGGTGGCTCCTCTACCTTATTAGCTTTTGGGGGAGGCGTTGAAATTTTCACAGCTCGATTTTTGACCTTTAAAGTAGGGGGTTTTTGCTGCCTCATAGAGACAGGTTTCCCACTAGAGTTAGCTGGCTGAGAGGTTGAGGAAGATAGAGTTTTGAAAGGGAATGCTTCTTCTATACCAGCTTTAGGTCGTTCAGTGGCTATGTGTTTCTGTGAAATCAGGCAATTTAGCGTTTGTGCCCTGGTCATTTAAACCATTGTTAGTGGGGGCGATTGGCATCCAAGAAAGGGGTTTAGACTTAGGAGCAAGCTTTTGAACCTTTTGAGAAGGCTGCTCTGGAGAAAAAGATGGGCAAGGCAAAGGAAAGACTGCTTTCACCAACTGAGTTTTTGGAGCAGAAGATGAAGGGGAGCATTGCCCCATCCCAGCATTTAACATTTGATTATCATTATGGGAAGAAGAAGCAGTGTGTGATGGCAACTCCATAGGTGCAGGTTTCCATAGGGAAGAAGCTGTAGTAGAAACTAAAATAGTTGGCGTAGCTGCTTGGATCAGAGACCTTTGAATAGGGTCAAGTTCATAAAGATCATCCACCTCTAATAAAGCTTCCTTGATATCTAGTACATTTTTAAATGAACTCTTTAAATAAGAGAGGTGCATTGCCAAGGAGGGATGGGACCCAAACCAGCCAATATAGCCGCAATAGCATCATCTAGGGGTAGCATTTTTGCAAGTAATAAGAGTTGAGCTCTAATTTAGAAGCGTTTGGAAAAAGAAGTTATTGTTTCACCTGTAACAGACTAAGGCACATAAAGGCCTGTTTTGCCTGTTCAAACTTTGTAGGGAGCCAAATTCCTCAGTTAGTGCTTGCTTCACCTCCGCCCAGGTGCTGAGGGTGGCCATGTGTGAAGCCATTATCTCTTGAGTGTCATGATTTAAACAGGGTAGGAGGTACTTAATTTTAAGGTGATCCGTTGCCCCTTTTATAGCAACTTCATACATAAAGAAGAACAAAGCAACACTTCCCTCACCTAGGGGTAAACTTATCCCTAAAAAGAGGTTTGTGGATGGTGGGAGCGGCTCCATAAAGGCCTTGATAGGGGTGGAGCTTGAGCTTTTGAGTCGAGACAAGGCACTAGCTAGATGTAGTTCTAAAGTAGTGCTCCTAGACTCGGCTGAAGTGGGGAGGTTGTAAGGGAAGTTCCCCCAAGCTCCATTTTTTGGAAGTTTATTGCGGTGTACAGGATATCTCCTGTAGTGAGCACCACTTGTTGGATTTTTGGTAGGTATAGTCTCGTTGGTGCATTAAAGCCTAAACTCTAACAAACAGGGGATTAAAATCACTTAAATTAATAAAAATGAAGAGAAACTAAAAACTAAAAAGTTGTAAGTTTCTATCATCTATTAAGTGCCATGGGATAATAAAAAAGAACCCTCATACAATGTTACAGATTATTAATTAAACTCACTTCAGGCTCAAAGGGAGTATGCATTGAATCATAATTAGGTTTGAGCCAAATAAGTAAATATGGTCATTCAACCTATTGAAGCCCTCAAATCTCACCTCGCTTTATCAGAAAGGCCAATGAAGGGTCGAGAGTGGGTAGGACAAGCTGATGAGGTAATGTTTTAATGAATTTAATCCAATCACCATGAAAGAAAAGATCTGCACTTTATGGGACCCCTTTTCAACCCTATAAAAGGGCCTGGTCTCTGCGGTGTGTCTTGAATAAACTTAGTGGTAAGTCGGGGAGGGACTCAGAAGAGCTTCCTTGATTCCGCTGAGAAGTCAGAATATTCTAGCTAACTAAACTTGAATTATTTGGATGAGTTTTACTAATAATTATTGAATTACTGCCCCAATTTGTAGGATTTCATCGCAAATCAGCCAGGGTCTTTTGGCCGATTTTAGAATCAACCTCGTCCAAAACACTCTTCTCACAATATTAAACTTGCAATTGTCTGACGGTTGTAACTGCTCATGCATCTCTCTATTGGCTGCATAACCTAAGAGAACCTGAGCGGAGACTAGCACAATGGGCCGTGAAATTGCAGGCTTAGGATTATAAAATTGAACATTATGATAAGGATAAAAAACCAAAATGCTAATGCATTATCCAAACTGCCAGCAATTCTTGAAGTACAAGATTGTGCTGATGCCCTATCCAAATTAATGATAAAAGGAGAGTATCAGAAAATTAACCAGATGGATTCCTCCATTGATTTATCATTATTTGGGATGAAATGGACAATCCCACAGAATGGCTCATTGATTGGATATTGTGGTTATTTAGGTAATTGCTTAATAATTGCTCCCCAATGTGGGTTGAGCCAAATCCGTATTCCACCAAGTTGAGATGTTAGGATTGAATGGAGCCAATTACTGGCCCAATCTGGTATATGTATTACTGGCGACTAGTAGCCAAGAAAGATCCATTTTATATTATTCAAGTGATGTCGGCTGAAACTAACAATGCCAAGTTTGAGTTGGCCAAGGATATTTCCAAAGCCTCATATATAGTAATTGATCATTGCCTGAGAAAGGCGATTCCCCAAATGATAGACTATGGCAGTCAAAAGTTTCACCATCAAGAAGCTGAGTTATTCCAAGTTACCAAGTAGCCAAAGATGTTTCAGGTTCACATTTACTAAGTTGAATACAATTTGATATTAATTTATATTAAATAAATA
Source organism: Massospora cicadina (assembly GCA_022478985.1). Classification (NCBI taxonomy): domain Eukaryota; kingdom Fungi; phylum Entomophthoromycota; class Entomophthoromycetes; order Entomophthorales; family Entomophthoraceae; genus Massospora; species Massospora cicadina. The sequence goes on along the minus strand of JAKSZP010013559.1, from coordinate 45,828 downwards.
TATGACTCACCAGAAACTAAAGGCTGAGGATGAGCCAAACTAATATTTGACATTGGGAAGGACAAGGCAAGAGGATTGATACCAGGTGTTAGGATTTTTGCCCACATTTCCAGCCATCTAGATTACTATGGGTCACTAGGGATGATTCCCTATAGCAAAGTGAATTGGATATCAGTTGACCCTGATTTTGGGTTAACAATGTTTGGGGAATTTTAGGTAATTTTCCTGGTTTGAATCCATTGGGGATTAATCTGGGTGAATTTTTAAGATCTCATTGGGCAGAGTTTTCAACGAAATTGGGGCATCTGATAGTTGATCAATGATTAACTATCAGGTGTTATAATTGGGATCGGTCAGGTTTCATTACCAACTGATTGAGAAATTTAAGGATCAAGTTAAAAGGCGATTGATGCTGCCTGCAGCTAGAAAATCAATCAGTTGGTTAGCAACCTGTCTTAATGGGTAACAAGTCCCACTACCTAAGCAGGTCGCTCGCCAAATATAATTGGTTTGCTGGGATTGAAAGGAAAACGTTAGGGACAAATTTTCTGACTTTTACATTTTAGGTATCAAGGATTTTTAACAACATAATCCTAGCCAGGATGGTGAAGACCATCGCTGATGAGATGACAAAGGGTAATTCAACAGCAACAGCTGCCATTTCATCAGTGAGGTGCAAACTGAGGGTTGGGCGCCAAATCCCACTATAAATTCCCTTAAGAATTTACTTAATAAAAAATCATCAAAACATTGAGTAAAATAATTATTATTACCATAATATACTTTATCAGAATTCAGTATTATTTCTATTCATCTTAAAGGAAATTATTGCTGTGTGCTTTAATTGGAGACTCTTTAGGATAAAGAGTAAGGATTGAGGATCCAGAGAAGAGAAGCTGAGCTAAGATGGTAATTGCTGCCAACTGTGTGTCACTAAAGAGAGGCTGTAAATGAGGATCTTAGTGTGGATCAAGTTAGGCGGTATATGAAAAAGAATCACTATTCAGGACATCTTAAGTATTTTGAAGAGGAATACTGGTCAAGCGTTGGACCCAACTCTAGTGATCTAATTAACTACGGATAATAGTCTTCATACTATAATTAATCTAATATCATATATCATCAGACAAACAAAGGATTGCACAACATTGAATCTGTGCAGTTAAAAAACCTGGGAACTATCAATTGGTGAAGAACATAGGATTTTAACAATTGGTGCTCAATACAGGGGTTGTAGTTGAGTAGGATATACTAGGACACGATGTCATACAAGGCAAGTTATGAAAATTCAAGAAAGAGTTTGCAATTATCAACAATAACGCCTTGAATTCTAATGATCATTGAGAATTTGCTGCCTTGGAGGAGAGAGTTACCAAGATTGAGGAAGGAGTCAAAAATGTTGCTAGTTTAAGCAATGAGTTGCTAGAAAAAGTAACGTCATTGAAGAAAAAGGAAGGAGATTTAGTTCAAGAAGTTTTACTCTTTAAAATGGAACGTTTTTTCAGATTGTGTTCAATTATGGGCATTCAGCGCAGATATAGAGCAGCTGATTAAGTAAGTCAAGGAGTTGAAGACTCACAAATGTAAATGTGAGCCATATGCGGCGACTGACACTGAAGAAAGAACTCCATGAACTTCAGTCGGAAAGGCGAATTTTACAAAATATGCTGCCTGCATTCAAAGCTATTTTGGAGATTACTCCCAAAATTACTCCCCAAGTTAGTCAAGTAGCTGAACCAAGAGTGGTGGCTAGAGAAACTTTAAAGGAATTTAAAGCTGCACTGAAGTTACCTACTTTCCATCAGTATAACACCCCTTGTATTTTTTCAATTATTCAACATGACAATGTTCAGTTACTGTGATTGATAAAAGTCTTTGACGGTGATGAATTTCTTGGATACTAATTGTCAGAACCTAGTGTTGCCCCATCTAGAGGGGGACAGCTGGTTGTACTCAGAGTCCAATGCGGCCATTATTGAAGAATTTGGAAAACCCACACGCATGTCAAAGTGCAAGCAAGAATTCATAGGAATTCAATTTCAGAAGGATAAATCCTTAGCAAGTTTCACTGATTGTTTCTACCAAGAATCATAGATTTTGGTTGGAGTGAAGGTGTTGAATGGTTTTAATGCTTGGATCACATTGCAACCAGCCCTTTGGCCTTATCACAATTTGCATTGAATGATGTCTTCCGTGTTTGTAAAAGAGATTACCACCTCTCAGAATGTGAATCATTTGAAAATTTTGGAACTACCTTCAATGCCCTGATTAGAACTTTCAAACTAAATTCAGTTAAAAATTCAAATCCCATGAAGTCGATGAGGGTTCTAAGGAGTTAAATAACTGAACCATGACAGGGAAATAAGCCCAAATAGTTTAAGCGATCAATAATAAGGAAAAAAATCTTTTATCAGTGCAGATGAAAAGGACAATTTGCTGCGCACTGCAAGAAATCTAAAGAACAGATCAATGTGGTCCAAGAAAAAGAGTCTAAACCCACACAGGAGTTGGGAAAAGGGCCCACAGCCTAGATGGGGAACAGTCTAAAGCTGTGGAAAAACCTGTTCCTCCTGATATTATGCACAAAGAGTTTGACATTAATTATCAGTTTATCAATAATGACATGCAGGATCAGCTATATCAAGTGGTCTGTTTAGATGTGAACGTTGTAACAAGATTCAGAGCAAAGGGGATTGACCCACAAAATAATTAAGGGAGTTTCTCAGCCATATGAGTGACAACTGGTGGACAAGACTTGAGCCGCAGATAATCTGGAAGAATTGACCAAAGTCAAATTAGATGAGGCAAACCTGTCAATCCCCCTTAGCGTGATCAAGGAATAAATTTCTGAACTATCAGTGCAAATAATTAACACCCTCAATTATGCAAATAAAGCTGCTATACACTCATTAATATGAGTCTACTATACTTTTAGTGTACATATATAGATATACTAGTTAATTGAGTACAGGTGAGGGCGATAGTTGACAGGGAGCGCCCATCAACATTGTTTTGACCAAGCTGGTGAAGAGGATGAAAATCTCGCCCTAATTTAGAACACAAGAAAGAATATGGGACAGACAGGCCAAATACCACCATCCCATGAGGAGCATATGGCGCTCTACCACTTTGATTTGGATCCTTAGTGGTATCCTCCCCAGCGATAGTTTTGGCCAACCAAAACTAAAATATTTTGATCAGGACAGAGTTTCTATAAAATATGAAGTTAAATGTAACTTTTAGGATAATAAGTTGACCAATTTGGGTCAGACGTTACCATTGGTTTATCAAAAAGATGGGGAAGCTCCACTGGCTGGGAGAAATAACTTTATTAACCTGATCTACAATTATGGCATTGTCCTAATTTGATACCAACTAGTTGGCCGTAAGTGACGAGAAATGCCAATGAATTCCTTAGAAAATCAGGGAATTCCGCTGAGGATTAAGAGTGCAAAAACTATACCGCTGGGATCACAGATAATACTTGACACGGGGTTGACATTGGAGATACCAGAGCTGCTTTATGGGGAAGTTGGAAGCCCTTGTAAGCAGTCCAGAGTAGAGCTTGGGTGGCTCCTGGAATAACTATGCCAGGCCATGGAGAAATTCGAGTTCTTCTGGCGAAATTGAGTGAAAAACTGATGAATATTGAGAAGAATCATATCTTTGCATTTGTTCATCTAATCCTGAAAGCTGAATTGAGGAATTTCTACGATTTTGGGACCCTCAATGAAATGAGATTACTGGTAGGGGTGACCAAAAGCATCAATTTATTGGTCAATCAAGAGCAACTTGCTGATCTGATGGACAGACAGCAGGAGGAGGCGCTTGAGCTATTCAACAAGTATTGGGAAGTATTCTCCCTGGACAACCACAATTTGGGATGTGCAAGAGATTTAATCCACAAGGTCAATATCTGAGAAAATTTTTCAATAAGAATGAGACTGATTCGACAGTCAAAGGTGGCTGAAGTGGTAGTGGAAGAAGAAATCAGTAAACTAGTGAAGCACGGGCTTCTAGTTCCATCATACAGTCCTGGGAAAGCCCTATACTTATTGTGAAGAAGAAGGACGGCTCTAATTGGGTGAGGATTGATTATTGGAAGCTGAATAAAATTATGAAGAAGGATTTGTATCATAACACAAATTGATGATGCGCTAGATCAAATTGGGAGAAGCAAAGTATTCTTCCGCAATGGATCTAATATTGGGATATTGGTAAATCAATTTGCTAAAAGAAGACTAAGAGAAATGCACGATTATCACCGTGCAGGGGCTTTATCAACCAACGAGGATGCCCCAGGGTCTATTTAGTGCGCCTGTGACGTTCCAGAGGGCCATGGACGCCATATTAAATGACCTGAAGTTATCATGCGTCCTGGTGTACTTGGACAATATAAATTTGTTCAGTAGGACGTTCACTGACTATTTACACCACTTGGAGGAAGTTTTCAAGCGAATATCCGCGTCCAACCTGAAGATCAAGCCAAGGAAGTGTCACTCCTTAAGGAAAGAGTTAAAAATACTGGGATTTGTAATCAACTCTAGTGGACTGCAGCCATAATACCAGAAAATTGAAGCCATAGAGCAAACGGCTGTACCAATGAGTGTCCAAGATATCCAAGTGTTCCTTGGAATAGTTGGATACTATAGAAGATTAATTCAGGATTTTGCAAGAATTGCCAAGCCCCTCTTCCATTTACTGAAGGATCCAAAAAGGATTCGTTTGGAGTGAAGAGGCCCAGAGTTCCTTCAATGAATTACAACTGTATTTGATAGATTCTCCGATTTTGAAATATCCAAAACTCAATTGAGATCTTATAATATAAACTGATGCTTTGTTAATGGTGATTGGCGCCATACTTAGCCAAGTAGATGAAATTGGGGACGAGCATCTGGTGGCATATGTGAGCTGGACACTCTCAGCTGCTTAGAGGAATTACACCATGACTGAGCATGAATGCCTTGCAGTAATTTACGCCTGTAAACAGTTTCTGAGTTTATATTCATGGAGTGCACTTCAAAGTGGTGACAGACCACTCCTCGTTGCATTGGCTACAAAATTTAAGAGAACCAGAAGGATGACTGGCCTGATGGGAACTAAAGCTACAGGATTACAATTATGAGATAGTTTACTGAGCTGGAGCTTCTTATCAGAACGCATATGGCTTATTGCGGTTACCAATGATCCATGTGGTATACCAGCAAGCAGATGAGATATTTCAGAGAATGGTTGATGGAGAAATTGGGAACGAGCTCCAAGAAATCCAAGTTGCACTTTGAAAAGCGATGGAAAACACTGAGATTATGGATGGATAAGTTTCAAGATGATTGATGGGAAGTGATTACTATTTCAAAAGCTGTCAGAACAAGTGGCTACCATTTAAGCCGCTCATAAGGTTGTCATTCATATAGACCTGAGGAAGATGACCAGTCATATTCGCCAATATTACTACTGGGAGTCCATAAACTATGATGTAGAAGACTATCTGGTTTGTTGTGTGGAGTGCCGATTGCAAAAGCCATACAAGAACATGACTGGATACTGACTGGTCCGCCCTGGATTTTTTTGGCATACAGTGTCCATTAATGTGATGGGACCACTAACCATGAGTAACGGGGTAATCAAATACATCATAGTTGTTTTTGACCATCTGATGAGATGGATCAAGATGAAGGCCCTGGCGAAAGTAAATGCTACCAGAACTGCAAAGTTCATCCTAGATCAAATAGTATACTGACATGGATATCCGCAGGTCTTGCTGAGAAATAATGGAACAAATTTTACATCTCATGTGATCCCACAATTAAATGAAATAATGGGGATCTGAGGAGTCATGTCTGTACCATACCAGCTGGAGACGAACAGACTGATAGAATGGGTCAATGGGATGCTGGCCATGACGCTTTTGAATCTGGTTGCTGGAAGAACTTCCGCATGGGGAATGTACCTTAGTTTAGTGACATTAGCCTACAATATAAGTCATCTTACAGCGATGGGATAAATGCCGTTTGAGTTGCTATATGAAAGGAAGTCTGCATTGACACCAATTTTATATTTGGTAGTGGAACCAACATTAGGGATGAGTGCCAAGCAGTACCTGAACTAATTGTCAAATATCCTGATTGAAATGCAATTGCAAGCATTTGATAAGACTTTAAATAAAAGGATTCAAGAAAAATGACATATGATAAAAACTGACTGCCCTTATCAGAATAACAATTTGGTGAAAGAGTTGCCCATTGCGATATGCATGGTTTTGGAATAAGAAACAAGTTGGATGTGTTGTGGTTGGGTCCGTTTAAGATTATTGCCAAGATGGCAACAGACGCCTACTCCATCAAGAACCGCTTGGATGAAAGGATAGTAAATCAAGTCCATTTTAAGTATTTAAAGCAATGTATTGATGAAAAAAATAATAAAAAAGTGTTCCCAAAGAGCCGCTGAACCATTAATATGGTTATGTTCTGATGATTTGGTTAAGTCTGTAAAAAGGACCGCTGAACCATTAAGTTGGTTATGTTCTGATGAGTTTGGTTAAGTCTGTAAAAAGGACCGCTGAACCAAACTAGATGGTTAAGTCTTAAAAAATAAGACTCTGAACCATAGAAAACTGACAGGTCTAAGTATACCTAGGACCTAGTTTGGGGGAACTTTAGATGGACCGCTAAACTGGGAAAAGGCCATGTCCAATAGAAAAAAGGACAAAATTAAATAAAAGATTAATAAAAATATAGGAAAAATTATTAAAAAACGTTCAGAAAAAAATATATTTTTATAATTTTTAATAGTTATCTTCAACTCAAGGATTCTGCCTATGTTTCCTCTTGGTGGAGGGAGGATGGATCACATTAGAAATACAAACTGTCAAAATACATGTGTTATCGGACACTAGAAAGGCTAGACCTACTCAAAGCCAAGTTTGCTGAACGGAGGCAGATCCCTGCAATAAAGCAACTAGGGAAAGAGAGATAAAAATGTTGGAACATGCCAAGCGTGATGCTCTGGATCAGGGAGGGAAGCAACAGAACAAGAAGAGGCAGTAGCAAATAACCCCAATTAATTCCAATATGGGCCTCGAGCCATAAGATTAGTCTTGAGCGCTTGACAATGGGCTTCATCAAGGACATTGGACAATGTGCCAGCATTGAGCAGGGATACTAGGCAAGGGTTGCCAAATTATTCCCCTATTAAAGCCATCAGTGAAAGATATCAATGAGATGTGCCAGAAACAAGATAGTTGTGCAGGGAGCAAATGGCATCCTGCAGATGACGACTATGAGCTTCCTGGAAGTAAAAGCAGAATGAGAGATGAAAGTCAGGAGAGGCTGGAAGCCTCATGGCCCAACTTCAAAGAACTTGGCTGGCAAACCGAAGAGCATAAGCTGCAACATCTCAATCTAGAATCTTTTCAAGATCAGAGAAGTTCAGAGCTAAGGATAGAGCCTCAGTTAATCAGGTCCTCAGTTCTGCATAGGGAAGTTCAAAATGTTCGCTGTTTCCAATGGCTAGTTTATTTGACAAAACAGCTGGTTTGTATACTGCTGAATCAGAAAAGGAACTCTAGAAGCAAGCCCAATCTGGCAAGGAATGATTGATTGAAAGCGGATGGCATTGTTTCAGGAGGTTTGACAATGATGGTAGGAGAATCCACAAATGGATCTGAATTCAGGGAGTCTAAAGTGCAACTCAGGAATTAATGACAGAGTAAGGATTGGTCGCAAGTCGTTCAAGACAATTGCTAACCTGGTTTTTTGGGTAGGATACCATTTACAGTAATTCCATGGAAGGACTGGCCATGGGTACTTGACTGGGAGTATGAATCCTGGGAGGACTATAGAAGAGGTTCCAGTGCGCAGATTGACTCATCAGCTTGAAGAACTGAAGGTCTTTATCAAACATGCTATTAGCAGTTGTTGGTACTGAGACTCCAAATTTGACATATGAGCTGGATAAGAGGGAGATGCCAGACTTTTATGATAATTGACATTATGCACTCTGAAATAAATTAAGATCTAATTTCAGAGAAATTAGTCTCAAAATTAATGGAATAAGCTCTCCAAAGAAGAATTAAGAATGATATGAGCCAAGAGGTTATTATGAGAAAATAAATAAGGGCGAATATAAATGAGCATTCTTAATTGTGCCATGAAATAAACATCAATGGCAAAAATCTCCTTTCAAGGACAAGGAGAAAAATCAGGAATTTGAGGATGCTGGGCTAAGAATCCTGAATATGACAGTGGGTCATATGCCCTGATGGGCAGAGACTGGATCCTGGGATTAATATTATCACAAGTAAATCAATCAGCCCAGAATGATAGAAGGTCATGGGAACTTCACTCTGAGTAGGTGATAGCGCGGAGGAAGAGGAAGAGAGTTGCATGCTATAGGTCATCACAAGCAGCGCTGAGTACTAATTGACCATACTCCAATTGAACTAAAGAAGTATTCAACCTAGTGTCTGAAGCGGTATTCTCCTGTCCCAATCCTTAATTGCTGGAAATCTAGGCAATAGGGGGGATGTGTTGGGATTTTTGCCCACTTTTCCAGCCATCTAGATTACTATGGGTCGCTAGGGGATGATTCCCTATAGCAAAGTGAATTGGATATCAGTTGACCCTGATTTTGGGTTAACAATGTTTGGGGGTTTTAGGTAATTTTCCTGGTTTATATCCATTGAGGATTAATCTGGGTGAATTCTTAAGATCTCATTGGGAAGAGTTTCTGACGAAATTGGGGCATCTGATAGTTGATCAATGATTAACTATCAGGTGTAATAATTGGGATCGATCAGGTTTCATTACCAACTGATTGGGAATTTAAGGATCAAAAAAAAAGGCGAGTGATGCTGCCTGCAGCTAGAAAACCAATCAGTTGGTTAGCGACCTGCCTTAATGGGTAACAAGTCCCATTACCTAAGCAGGTCGCTTGCCAAATATAATTGGTTTGCTGGGATTGAAAGGAAAACGTTAGGGACACATTTTCTGACTCTTTCTATTCTATGTATCAAGGATGTCTGACAACAGATTATATCCAGGATGATGAAGACCATCGCTGATGAGATGACAAAGGGTAATTCAACAGCAACAGCTGCCGTTTCATCATTGAGGTGCAAACTGAGGATTGAGCGCCAAATTTCCCATTATTAATTCCCTTAAGAACTCACTTAATAAAAAATCATCAAAACATTGAGTAAAATAATTATTATTACCATAATATACTTTATCAGAATTCAGTATTATTTCTTTCATCTTCAAGGAAATTATTGCTGTGTGCTTTAATTGGAGACTCTTTAGGATAAAGAGTAAGGATTGAGGATCCAGAGAAGAGAAGCTGAGCTAAGATGGTAATTGCTGCCAACTGTGTGTCACTAAAGAGAGGCTGTAAATGAGGATCTTAGTGTGGATCAAATTAGGCGGTATATGAAAAAGAATCACTATTGAGGACATCTTAAGTATTTTGGAGAGGAATAGTGGTCAAGCGTTGGACCCAACTCTAGTGATCCAATTAACTACAGATGATAGTCTTCATACTATTATTAATCTAGTATCATATATCATCAAACAAAGCAAAGGATTGCACAACATTGAACTTGTGCAGTTAAAAACCTGGGAACTATCAATTTGTGAAGAATATAGGATTTTAACACCAGGGAAGAGAGAAGCGCAGTGGAAGAGTGAGAGTGGTTGGCTGGGAGAACAGTGATGAGTTAATAGGTTGGCGAGGGGCACAGTAGCCCATTTGTACATATAATTACCTGGTGCTTGCCTTTTAATAAAGATCTCCCTTCACCTATTTTCCCTTTTATCTAAGTAGTATTTTATTCTCGTTGGCTGGGGTTTAGGCTGGGGGATCCTCAAATGGCGTGGATGACATGCTAAGGGTCAGCTGGCGCTGCTGGCCCTGACGCCTAAGGAAAAATGTCAAGTGTCAGCCAGCCTTCATACTGGCTGGTCTGCTGACCAGAAGATCCCACTGTCACCGGAAAAGCGATATCTGACTGAGAGTTGGAAGATGAGCCACCAGAAGCTCAAATGGTATCATGAAAAGCCATGGGGGAACATTACAAAAGAACGGACAGCTATTCAAACTAGTGAATGATAAAAAGCTTCTGTTCCCAAAACCATTTAAACAAATGGAAAATAATTCACACCAATCACAAAGTCGTTGGATTTGGTGGCCTCAAGAAAATTTTAGAGCACATTCACCGATTTTACTATTAGTAATTGCTAAACTACAATATGGCGGATTTCTTTTCCTGTTGTGTGGAGTGTCTGCAAGCACAAGCCACACAAAATTGTGGCCAAATATTGGTTAGTGCAACCAGGGTTTGCCTGGTGTACAGTATCAATTGATGTCATGGGACCACTAAGTACAAGCACTGTTGGAATGCAATATATCATTGTTGCAATCAATCACCTGATTAGATGGATTGAAACCAAGGCTATGGTTCAGGTCAATGCAATGAATACTGCAAAATTTATTCTTGATCAAGTGATATATTGGCATGGCAGCCCCCAAATAATCCTGAATGATGATGGAACGAACTTCTTTGTCCTTTGTCATACCCAGATTGAACAAACTGATGGGAATCAAAGGAGCCATATTGGTCCCATATTTTCCAGAGATGAATGTACTAGTTGAGAGAGTGTATGCTACCTTAGCCGCTATGTTATGAAAGCTGAGTGCAGAAATAACGTCTGATTGGGCTTTGTACTCAAGTTTGGTGACCATTGCCTATAGTATCAGTTATCATTCCTCAACTGGAAAAAAAACTATAGTTGCTTTATAAAAGAAAAGCCGCCTTACCATCAATTATATACTCAGCATTGGAGTTAACTTTAGGGATAAGTCCTGACAAATATTTAAATCAATTAGCTAACATTATGATTGATTTACAATCCCAAGCGTTTGCTGAAACCCTTAGGAAAAGTTTCAGGCCAAAAAATATGATCGATAAGAAATGACCACCAATAAAAAGATTCAAGATTGGGGATAAAGTATACTACTGTGACACGTATGGATTTGGCCACCAAAATAAGCTGGATGCTTTATAGACAGGTCCTTTGAAGTAATTTCAAAATTGCAATGGATGCCTATATGATCAAATCTATCCACAATGGTCATATAGTTAACCAAATCCATAGCAAATTTTTAGAAAATTAGCACTAAAGAATATATATATAAACATCAGTAAAAACATAAAAGAAAAAATATATAGTAGTGATGAAAAAACTTTATTAACAACAATTATTAATTTGTTGCACTCAAAAACTTTTCTTTCTCGTTGCAATCACTTTTGCAACCTATACTAATTCAAGACTGAATCTAGTTTGATAATCTCACAGAGGAGATTAGTCTGCGCCCATGTCAGGGAGCAGTTGGGCAAGCAAGGTAAGAGGAGCAGGTGGAAGGCTCACGGCCTCCAACATTCAAAAACGCCCCGGAGAATCTGGCATAATAGACAAAAATCTTAAAAAACTGGCGGTCACAATTTCCCCAGAGATACTTGCATGGCAAGCACGATGCAACCAGTACATCAACACGCCACACTCCCAGCCACTTTCATCGGTGGAATTCAGAGTCCACGTGTTTCTGGACATTCAAAAAATGGCCTTATGGAAAATTTTGTGAAGATGTGCACACAATTTTCCTGACCGCGGTGTACGTTGCACCTCACTCCATGTCACGCGGTTGGCTGGACCTTGGTTTCAAAAGCAAAAAGGCAGCAGATGAGGCTGCAGCAGTGTGCGTAGTGGTTGACCTCCCCGAAGGGCAATGGGTCATCAAAACCAAATGCACCAGATGGACAAAATCAAACCAAATTTTCCTCACGTTCGACTTTTTTCCTACTATGGTAAAACGTGATATCTTGAAACAACACCTGAAAGATGGTCTAACCATATATAGCGAAATACAATCTTTTGAAATGCAACGCTTAATGCTGATGCCACACCTGTGCACTGGCAAAGCCATCGCAGTTCTGACCCCAACTGAGGAGATTGCGAAGGACCTAACTCAGATCCCACACTCCACTTTTATTGATATCACAGGGCATACCACCCACCCATTCCGGGTGACTGTGGACAGCGTGCCCCCCATTTGCACCCACTGTGACACGTTTGGCCATAAGGCGCACGCATGCCCCATCAAGGAGGGCGTCATATTCCAAGAGCACCCCTTGGCAGCCATGGCCAACGGAGAGGCACACTAAAAACCAACCGCAAGCACCAAGGAGGCTTTCCCGTGGGGAGCACAAGGCTGCTACCTACTGGTAAAGCCTATCTCAAACAAGAGCGGAATAAGGCCAAGCAGGTCCATAGGGCCGCAGCCAAGGAAGCGGCCAAGGCCACCACCGCTATCCCACACTCACAACGCCAGGAGGACATGGAAACCTTTGCAGTAGAAGCAACTTGGGAATCAATCAAAAAATCAGATTAAGAAGCCCATGCTGAGTGGGCCACTCAATCCGAGGATCTGATGGGAGATTCAATATCACCCAATCATTGCACCCAAGCTCCAGTCAAAACTGACTTGGGACCTATCCCAACTGAAAAATTTTTTTGACCCACTCAACGGTGCACCAAACTCATCTGCACTGCAAAAAATTCGCCTGACGTTGGGAAAACAAAAAGTGAAGGCTAAAGCCAACGCGACTCTTTCCACAAAAATCAACAAAAACTCTGATAGCGTTGCTGCTAACACCCGCGCTGCTGTGAAAGCCCATGGGGACCTAGAAGAGGCTGGGGCCCCAGGGGCCCACCCCCTCGCACCTAAGGTGTGATGGGGGAAACCTTCACTCTAGGGATGTTGAATATTGCCGGACTCAAGGCCTCCCCATCCCAGGCTAGGAAACTGTGTTTTTTACAACACAATTTACCCGTGGATATCCTGACCATCCAGGAGTCCCACTGTCCATGAGGTTCCGAGGAAACTTGGAAAACTATACTCCTCCCATCCCTATTCTTTTGGTCAAAGCACTGTGGGGTGCTAATTTGGAAAAAATAATTTTTTCAAATTTATATCCTCAGAAACATTCCTAAATGGCCGAGTGCTTGTTGTCACTTTCTCATGGGCTGACGTAGCACATGCAATTGTCAACATCTATGCCCCAAATGGTGCACACGAGCGTTGGGAATTTTTCTCATTGGTCAAATCCCTCCCGCTACCCCCAGATTCTTTCCTAGTCAGTGACATGAATTGTTGGCTAACCACACTAACGGACCGGTGGCCTTCCTCACCCCACACCCCACAGGGTCATGTAGAACTACGCGTTCTAAAGGCCACCCTTGGGTTAATGGATGCGGTGCCGCGACATGCCCCGCTGCTCAAAAACATGATGCATCCCCACGTCCAAAACGGCCAATTAAGGTCCATGACCCGCATCAACCTTATTCTAACACTGGCGAAATTCCAATCCCACATCTCCCACTTCAAAACAATGAAAATGGAATTCTCCGACCATCGTCTGGTCTCACTAACCTACCACCTACCTGTCACAGCTGCAAAGGCCCCACATTGGTGCAAAATCTGCCCCCCCCAAGCTCGCGTCGCCAGGATTTTCCACATGGGTGGAAGAGGCAACTTTGGCAAAAAAATTTGTTGCACTGTTTTGCGTGGACCCCATTTCCACATGGGCAACTTTCAAAGAGGACACCATCCGCCACTCTCACCATCTCTCCTCCAGATACTCATGAGCCACATCGGCAGTTATCTCGCGTGCTCTGGCAGAGTTGGCACACTTGGAGTCCAACATCCCAGTTACAGGATACAGCCCTGCATGGGGCCAGAAGTGGGCGGAGGCAGCCACCCACCTCAACGCACTCAAAAGGCAACACAAACATTGGCTTGCGTTCAATATAAGGCCAATTGCATCACAAAAGGCGATAAGTATACTGCACATTTCTTTAAAAAAAATTTTACCATGCCAGAGCATGGCCTGCACACAGGTGCAAAGATCAGATAATTCCATTGCGGATACACCAGCTGAAGTGGCAAACGAAACACAAAAATATTACTCTGAATTTACCAAGCTGAACCAATTCAGCCAGCTGAAGTGGCGGATTTCTCGACCAAGCCCACATCTTCACCGTTTTCCAATACCCAGAAATAATGAATTTAATTACTCCAAATGAATTATGGACATCCATTCGCGGTGCGCCAAACTGAAAATGCCCAGGCCCAGATGGCATTCCATATGAGTTCTACAAAAAATATTTCATATATATCATCATTGCTACTCGCCTCACTTAACCAAAGCCTGTTGGAAACGCGCCTCCTACCAGGAGGACATGAGGCCTTTACTGTCACACTCTTCAAGAAAGGGGATAAGCTAGACTTAGCCAACTGGCGCCCTATTTCTTTAACAAACACAGACACTAAAATTTTAACAAAAATTATGGCTAACCGATTAGGGACTGTAGCATCTGCCACCATCTCCCCAGAACAATTTGGTTTCATCCCCAGAAGGTCGATTTGGGATAACGTGCACTCTGTGGCTAGTGTAGTCAGTCCACAGCCTCTGGGGCACTTGTATTCTTGGACCAACAAAAGGCCTATGATAGAGTGAACTGGGAATACCTTAGGGCCTGCCTCCATCAATTCCGCCTACCCCCTCGCTTCATCAACTGGGTGATGCTGCTCACGGAATCTGCAACAATGGCAGTGTGTGACCCTGGCTTCCTAACGGAAGTAGTCCGCCCTCAAAGGGGCTTGCGACAAGGGGACCCCCTCAGCCCACTCTTATACAACTTCAGCCTTGACCCACTACTGCGAAATGTGAATGCCCAACTCACTGGGGTCCATGTGCCAGGCCAAACCCCAGTCAAGATATTGGCATTCGCAGATGATTGTGTGGTTGGGTTGTCTAATAATCAAGATGCACGCGCGCTTGAAGTTCTCATCCAGGAATATTCCCAGGTAAGCAACGCGGCACTGAATGCTTCCAAAACCGAAATCATCCTCCTTGGTCGGTTTCAGAACTGCTGGACCCCAGCAAGTAGTTCCCAACCTGGCCCATCTTCTCGCCCACGTCCACGCCCTACTAACTCAACACACACCGCTCCACTGGTGCTCCCCTTCATGCCACGTCCTACCATAGGACCGGTACGCCATCTGGGCATGTGGATGGAGGCAGGCGGATACGCGTCAGCAGTAATGGAGGGCCATATTCTGGACAACGTGACGAAGCGAATCGCCTCTCTCAGAGCCCACCCTACTACCCTCACTGGCAGGGTTGTTCTTGCCAACTCTATGCTCCTATCCAAAGTCTGGTTCAGATCCCACGCCATCCCCTTCTCCCCAAGCATCTTCAAATCCTTTTATGCCTTGCTGCAAGGATGGCTCTAGTCAGGCTGCCCTCCACTAGTGCGGCTAGAGGTCATGTTTGGCCCTCATCATCATGGTGGCATGGGCCTGCTTGACTTCAAAGCCCATGCTGCCAAGATCCTGGGCACCTGGATCGCGGCCGTCACCGCCCCTACACTCCCCTCCCAACACTGGTCCCGCGCAGCCCACTCCAACTTCTCCCGTGCCTTGGGCCTCAATAATCCATCGAACCCCCACTCCCTGATGAAATACCTCGCATCACACACATCGGCCACAGGTCCCCACGGGACTAAAACCCACTACAAACGAATCCTACTCTCCATGCGGAGCGCTGAGTGGAGAATTCATATTAGTGGACATACAGCCCAAAGAGGCCGCCCCTCTCCTCAGTTCACACAAGAGGTACAGGGGCTACCCATCCATGATGGCGTGATCCCCATTCGACCCCATGTCCTATCCAGGGTGGACTACCTGGACATGATGGACATCCCTTATTCCACTGAGACCCAAAAGACTATCTGGAAATACGTACATCATCCTCTGTTGCAGCCTCAAGTCCGCTCCCATGTGTGGCGCTGCCTGAGGCGGGTGTATCATACAGCTGAGCGCTCTAACGCTTTACACTCATTCTGTGTCGTGTGTGGCAAGTATGGAACGCTGTTCCACCGCCTGGAGAAGTGCCCCACCTCTAAATTGATATGGCGCGAAGTTCAACGTCTGCTGGGCCAGGATCAAACGCATCCCTTCAGTCTGTCAGAGATATGTTTGCTCTATCAATGGCCTCCTCCCTCACACCCTCTTTCCATGCTCTGGTGGTTGCAATCGCCATGTGGACCATCCACACAATTGTCTTAGATGCCATCGCAGGCTCCACCCCCACCCTCCCAGAAGCTGTCCACAGATTCTGGTCTCATTTGGTGGACCACTTTCAAGCGTGGATGTTTGGATACCTCCCACCACGTCGCTGACAGCTGGTCTCCTCCTGGTTCCCAGTTTGGTTCATCAAATCAGACCCTTTCCTCCACATGTGTTCAATAGTGGCTACGGCCCCTTCACACGTTCCCTCCCCCTCCCCATAAGTGGCGTCCTGCTGGCAACAAGAGATAGCATCGCTTCTCTAGGGTGCCTCCCCTGGTACTAAGTTTGTCTCTTCTGAGTCATATTTGGAAGTGTCCATCCCATGGTCAGCCTTCCCCGCAATAAATTAAATTAAATTTGTTGCACTCAAAATCCTCTTGCGTTGTTCCCTAATATAATTTAGCAGGGCCAGCTCAGGTTGCAATTGGGCCAGCCAGAACTAGTCCCAAGGCGCTAAAGTATGTTGGTAGGATCAGAACGGGCTAAAATTAGTTCCACTGTGAGTAGACCCTAGGAATGAAGAAAATCCGCTCTGATTGCAAACAGAGAGCCCAACCTGAGGGAGTACAGGTTTTCCAGGCTATGGTTGGTGATGATGCCCAATATAGATCTGGTATGGCATGAGGACATAGGGCCACGCTCTACAGAGGCAGCAACAAGAAGGGGACCGCTTAACTAGTGTTGGTTAAGTCTGGTAGATGGACCTCTGAACTAGACTTGTTAGTTAAGTATTGAGAAGAAGCAATTGCCTCTTAAAAACTGTCTTGTTGGGTAATCTGGTCAAGCGGGGGGTGTTGGAAACTTGGTTGACCACATTATCCATCTCGCTTGACAATTAACATTTTGAAGGTCAACGTCTATTTTTCAACAATAATTGCTGACTAAAATGATCATTCATAAATAAAGGATATAATCTGATTATTGGTTTCAATTTTTATTTTTCAGGGATCATCCCCATCAATATTAAATAAGCATTTTGATGAGGGCTTGATGACCAATAGTCAGGTTTTTTAGGGTGGATCGTTCAATCAGAGGTGATGAACAATTAGGGTCGTTTTTACAAAGCTATTGAAGCGTTCAACACTTGTTATGATGGTAGTTAGTAGTCATAATCAAATAAAAAGGCCCCCAGACCATCTGTATATGGTTCCTAACACAAGGTGATGGCTGTCATGGAATCGGCAGATAAAGCTTAGACTGTCATGACAGTTGGGATGCAAAAGCCCCCAAAAGGCGAGCCAGAATGCCAGGGGAATTGCCACTTGAACGATGTTTGAATATGCTGGGAGATAAGTAACAACAGAGTGCTGACAGGCTGTCAATAATAAAAACAACCCAGTGATAAACAGGCTGTTGCAGCATCAGGACCCATAGGCCTGGCTGTAAAGAATTGCAAGACCAAGGAAAAATCTATGAAGGCTGTCAGAATTCCTACCCAAATAGTAGATTCAGATGTACAGTTGACGAGAATCAATCCCAAAATGACCATATAGCCCAAACTTCTGTTATGGATAATCCCTTTTGAACTTTATGACTCTTTAAAGTCAGGGATCAACACTGACTTATGCGGTCAACTATTACCCTTGGAGTATTATAATCTCAGGGTTCAAACCTGATCCATGTGGAAAGTTAACCTATTTGATCATGATAGTTGGAAAGCCATAGAATCCCCAACTTGTATACAATTATAGATCTAAGCTTGGACTGCTTAATTTTTGCTGAGAAACCTTCCCAATTTCCTTTATATTGTGGCTACTAAGCTAATAAACTTTACTTTTTCTCCTTTTCTCAATTTAAGATAAAATAGTAATTTATTTGGATTTGCCTTACTAGACCAAATATCTGGTATAAGACTCCTTGCCAAATTTAAGCGCAAAGGTATTTATCCACTACCCTCAGGCTTCAGGTCACCTGGTTAATAATTATCAAGGGATCTGTGGTAGCACACCCATTATCCCAACAAAGGCCTTGACACAATAAGCTTAAGTGACTACGGTGGTGATCAAAGTTAATAATATGACTGAGACAACCCAGTCATTGCTTGGGCTGTAGGGCCACATTGCAGATGTCATGGGGGTTTGGGAAGAAAATTTTGAGCTTAATTATATAAATTTAGCGCAGGAAGATTTTTATTGATTTAAAAATAATAGAATCAGCTGTCAACATTTCTCAGTGTGTTACAACTGCTTAAATAGATGAAAATTTCTGAGAAATAGCTTAGGAAAGCACAGGATCAGGGTCCTCTAGATTCAACCAAACCCAGAGAGCTTCAAGCAAGAGAAGGAAAAACAAACTTATTTTGAACTGACTTTGAAAGTATTGATGGTGGGCCAAGTCACTGTTGGTTCATCCACGGATTCCCAAATTGCAGATTTTCTTTGGTTTCAGCAACTAGAGTGATGGCGTCTCATCTGACATGCAGTGGAAACCTCCAAAGGCCACCCCACATAAGGGCGGTCCCAAGAGGTCAGGAACGGGTTCAGGGCACCCAACCCACCCAAACCTGGTTGCTCTGGGATCCATTTGACCATATAAGAAATGTTTGACAAAGATTTTGATGCTTTAGGGATGGTTTTGAAATGGCGGCAAATTTCCCAATGGCCCAATGCCTTTGGCAATCTTTGCCAAAGATTTGACACTAGACGCTTTGTTTGCCAAAAGTAAGCGTCTGTCAGGCTTTGTTGAAAAGGGTTTGGGACTCTCAGGCCTTAATGCTGAAGGCTCATTGCCATCAACTTCATTTGAACCTTTTACCTCATGGGAATGCTGACTCTTTGATAGCTTGACACAAATTCCTTGATTTGTAGTATCTAAATTGGATGAAGTTAGTACTGGGATGGGTGGCGGGGTCCTTTAAGGGTAAGCTATTGTCCACAGCTCATCCACCATATGGGCAAGGTCGCCTTGGGAGACAAGAGGGGAAGCTGGCCTTCTTGAACCCTTTTTTGATGGGAAAGGGAACGCCACCCAGTCCAAGCAGAGGGGGCACTCCCCATAAATTACAATGGCTGCCAATTTGTGAAAGAGTACGCTGGTGAGGACTAACTAAGACAAAAGAATTTGTTATCACTTTGATTTTAATCCTGTTGGTCAGAAGTTTTTGAAGACTAATCAGTTGATTTTCAGAGAATTATCTAAAATTTGTCAGCCTTCTGCCTATAAAAGACCCTAGCATTTTCTAATAAAAGACAGAATTTAACTGAAATATATTTCTTATGGTTTTAGTCTTTGGGTGGTACCGTTGAGATCAGCCATAAGGGTCGCACAGGTCAAACCCACTTGAACAACAGACAGACAATATGGGGATCATTGGTCTTCCAAACATGTTGAAAATATAAGAATTTAGGAGCAATTGCTCCAACAAGAATTTTATTTACTTTAATAAATACAGAGACTCTTCACTGTTCCTCTATTCCTCTATTATTAACAACCTCCTTTTTTCAATCGCCCATCTTGCTTATATATCAGCAACTGCAGATGATACTGTTCTCATAGCTTAGACTATTCTACTCTGCCATTCTTATTGGTTTCAGCTGGTATTCTTCAACTCTATATCGCCTAATTTGAGGCGATCTAAATTATATTTGTCAAATGTCAATATCATCTTACTGCCTTATTTGGAGGTGATCCAATAACAACATGTTATAACCCAATATTGCCTCGTCTCATGGCGCTCAAATACTCATAAATATTATCCTAGATGGCGGATTCTCACCATTCCGTCATAACTCTTCAGGGCTTATTGACCAGTCATATTGGGATTTCGACATTGTTCCCCTTTTGACTGGACAATAAGCCTCATAATGTTTATACACTCAAAGAAACTTTGTGTGTATGCGATTAATGATTTTACCACTTGCTGGGTCTTTGATGGTATATGCATCAATACTGGTTTTCTTGATTATTTCAAATGGACCAACCAAGATGTCAGCCAGCTTATGTTTCCACCAAAACCCGTGCTGGTCGTGGAACAAAACCATCTCACCTTCTTGGAATTGGGTCAACCCACTATTTCATACCTGATCAGCAGCCCAATTTAAATCTACTTAGCCAAGCTAAATGAGTATGCTTCCATTTGCAACTTGATCAATATGTCAGATAAATTTGTCAAGTAGTGGTGGGGATCCATTCCGCTGGTATCATTTATGCACAAATAAAGCAATGCCAGAAAAGCTAGGTGCCGTCCATATAAAAGTTGAAAAGGGCTCTTCCCCATAGCAGAATGGTAACTGATATTGTAACCAAAGACAGCAGTAGACAGGATGGAACTCCAATCAGAGGGTCTATTGGTTACCAACTTCCTAAGGATGTTCACCAGCGTCCCATTAACCTGTTCAACTATTCCATTGGACTCAGGTGATATGGAGTCATCAGAACCCACGATACCCATGAGCTTCTTAAATCTGGGGGGATGTGTGAGGTGAAGTTGGTTCCATTATTGGTAATAATGAGCTGAGGGCAGCCATGTTGCTGGATAATACATTCCATTACAAACTTGGCCACTGTGACTGCCCCCAAATACTGTATCGCCTGCACTTCAACCCACCTGGTCAAGTGGTCGATAGCCACCAAACTGTACTTAAAACAGTTGGCTCCCATTGGCAGAGGCCTGACTACATCATGGGAGACCGTATGCCAAACAAAATGTGGTTTTACTAACCGCTATGTTGTCTTCTGGAGGAATGGCTTTCCACTTGGCACTGGTGGCAACAGGAAATGGTTTCAAGAATGTCAAAGTTTATGCTTTCCCAATAGTACTGATGGCACAACAACTCCATTGTCTTGCGCACACCACCATGTCCAACTGCCTTGTGGGCGCTCATAACAATCCCAAGCTGTGCTGAGGGTCATGGAAAACTTACCATAGAATTGCTGATCCACTTGTACAGTTCCCCCTTCCGTTGGAAGGTATTTGCTCACATCTTGTTTGATGCTTTGATCACTTGGGGTGGTTCGTCATTGTATTTTCCGCTGTTCATCTTCTCATACATCATATTGCTGAGATCCACCATCACAGCAGTGGTCGGCAATCAAGATAAACAGTCAGTGTTCTGATGCTCAACTCTTGGGTGGTGACATATCTCAAAGTTGTAAGTCTGCAGCCTAAGAGCCCATTGAGCAAAACGCCCTTCAAACTCTTTGAGGTTCTGCAACCAACGTAACTACGCGTGATATGTTATGACTTTAAACTTTACCCCATGCAAGTAGACTCTAAATTGCTTATATGCATTGATCACTGCTAAGCACTTCCACTCGGTCATAGTATAATTACACTCATGGCAGTTCAGACTTTGACTGCAGTATGCAATGGGATGCTCCTCTCTCTCGTCTTCTTTCTGATAAAGTACCACCCCAACAGCGTAAAGGGACGCATCCATCTGAGTGATAAACTCCCTATTAAACTTTGGATAGAGTAGCACCAGCGAACTGATCAGCGCTGTCTAAAGTATATTTAAGGCATTTTGATGATGTTCTGCCCATTTGAACTCAGCATCCTTCTTTAATAACTTAAACAAAGGACCCCCAATACTGCTGAAGTTGAGGATGAAGCGTCAGTAGTAACCAACCATTCCTAAAAATACATGTATGTCACGTTTACTATTAGATGTAGTCATTTTCTGGATGGCCTCCACCTTGGATGGCTGTGGTTTCAGACCTTTGGAGTCTACCACAAACCCCAGTTATTCTAACTGATCTTTGAATAAATTATATTTTTCATGACTTAATTTTGATGTTCTCCTCAGCAAGCTTGCGGAATACTGCTTCTAGATGATCAAGGTGCTCAGAAAAGGTTTAAAAGAAAACATCGATATCATTGAGGTATACAAGGACACACAACAGCTTTAGGTCACCGAGGATAGTATCCATGGCTTGGCGGAACATAGCTGGGGCGTTACACAGCCCTTTGGGCATATGGTCAGTTGGAAAAAGGCCTTTTGATGTAATTATGGCGCATTTCTCCTGTTCCACCGCGGGCAACTTGATTTGCCAGTAACCCAATATCAAGTTCATTGCTGAGAAGTAACAAGCTCCCCCTAACCAATCCAAAGCATTGTTGATCTGCAGTAAGGGGTATGAGTTCTTTTTTGTAATACTATTGAGCTTCCACTAGTATATTACCATGCAGTTGGTGCCGTCCTTCTTTTTTACAATCAGAACAGGCAAATACCATGGACTCTTGGATGGTTCGAGCATCCCTTGATCCAGCAACTTATCAATTTCTTTAGTGACAATGTCTTCTGCTATCCTCGATTGGCGGATTGGCTGAGACCTTATGGGGGGATGATCGCCTGTGTCCAATCAATGGACCACCCCTCAAGAACACCCTAAATTGTAGTCATTGACAGCAAAAATATCCTTATACTTCTGGAATAAAGCTAAAACTTGGTCTTTTTGTTCTTTTAATAGCCCTATTAAGTTCTTCTGAAGTACCACTGTCATTATGCCAAACGTCGACTTGACAGTTAAACCAAATTTATTTAATGAACCAAACTCATGAAACTGAAGGACCTCCCCAATTGTGGTCAAGTGTAAATATGCCACTATTTGGTGTCAGCGGATTTGCACTGGTTCACTCTAAAGATTTTGCTAACAAAAAATTGATCTCTCCATGCTCTGGGAGTATAATGCCTGAAGCCACATGAGGCTCAAGCTGCGCTTGATGACAGGGCCCAATGACCTCCACTTAAAGCCCAACAGGCACTTCACATCTAATTTGGTTTTCACTAGGACTTGTGTCTGGAAGGAATAGATATAAGCCCTGCAGCTTGGAGAGGTAGCCCTTGATATTTGTATATCTGCTGGGGAAGAAGCCAAGTCTTGCTTTTTAGTCAGTGATAGAGAACTGGAATCACCCATCACTATATGCAAGGTTGATATGGCCCATTTGAACCAGATCCTTCGGCACTCCACTGGAGGTAGAGTAAATTGGGATCCTTTGTCCCCAAAATTGTGAAGGTCTCCTCTGTCATATCAATTACAGTCCCAAAATGTCACAGGAAAGCAGTTCTGATTAGCAAGTCATAATTTTTGTTTGGTAGCACAATCACTGGTGCTACAATGATAATGGACCCAAACTACAAAGGTAGAACGCTTTACGCTCCATCAGAAATGGTGCTTTCTGCTCCAGCGGTCCTGTACACCATTTGATGGTCCACATCAAGTTTTAACGTTAACTTCGCCATCAGCTTAGTGGAAACTATGTTGACTGGAGCGCCTGTATCTATTATAGCATAAATTCTACCTCTCACTACAAAAATATCTTAGTATGTACACTTGGAATAAGAAGAATATTGGCTGTTTAGTATGTAGACATTTACGGGATCTCTTTTTTTGTGTAAACTCATTATCCCCTCACTGACTTTGGGGTATTCTTTAACAATGGCATCAACCAGAAGGGCAACATTTACTCCTTTCAGAATTGGCGCATCTGCGGCGGAATCCAGTTTGTCTGAGGAAGCTTGATCAAGCATTTGGCAGGCATACAGCTTCAGTTGCTCCAGAGGCCCTTCATCTGCCGCATCCTTGGATTGATCTTGTGTCACTACATTCACTCCACCAACTGGATGAAGGTATAAAATCCCTTCATTGTATTGAGGGACTTCCGTTGGATATATTAGTATAAATTCAAGGACATTTGGTGTTGGGATTGTGGAGGTAGAGAATCCCATCTCTACTACGCTCCTTCTTTTCTCTGGTAGTATTGATCTTGTTGCACGTAGTGAACATGATGGTTAGAACAGCTTTGTGCCAAGTGGCCAGGACGACCACATTTGTAGTAACTAACCCCATAAGAGCTGTGTCCTTGGTTTTCATAGGAGGGTCCAGGTCAGAAAGTTTGGGGATGTTCAGCATAACCAGGCCCAGGTCAGTAAGGCAATTTCTGGAATTTGGCATAACTAGGCCTGGGTCAGTAGTCAGGCTGCTGACAAATTTTATAAATGGTCTGAGGTGATAGTCGAACTGTTGAGAATAATTCAGCCAAGGTTGAGGTGCAGAATTATAGTAAGGCTGGGGGTTGCTAGGTAGAACTTGGGCCGGATTAGCATATTCCCCCAAATAAGAGGGTCCAATGGGGGTGGTACTTTTCCATTCCAAATTTGGCGGTGGAAAGTTAGGGGATATGTGGTGCAAGAACTGTATAATTTTGAGCAGGGGAACGTCATCATCAAGAATATGTGAAATGACATTGTGAAGCTCATTGTATGGCTTTACCCTGGAGGTCATTGCAATGCACATGTCATCTTCTGCTAAGTATCCTGCCCCAGTCAGCACATGAGCTTCCATCATAAATTGATCAGCAAACTCCATGAGGGTCTCATTATGGCGGAACTAATCAAGAATTCCGCTTTTTGCTGTAAAATCTTTGAGGTGCCCTTAAAAAGTCAAAACATGGTATCTTTTACATCTTGGTAGGTAATGGAGCTGCTTGGGAGGTAGCAGGTGACTTGATCGGCACTCCCAACATCCAAGGCAGATATCAACGGTTTTGCTTTACCTTGATCAGATGAGCCTTCCACTGCAAACTCAAACTGTTTGAAGAAGCCATGGATATTCTCATTTTGATCAAATGGAGGCAGCTTCTCAATATTGACCTCCTCGCCCTTTTCATAGATGCGACTTTTTGGGGCATAATGAGGAATGGGTCGAGATCCAAAAGCAGTTTCATGAGTAGAAGCTGGTCCAGAGGAAGTTAGGATGTCCGCTGCTTTAAAGGCAGCGTAGCCTTCTTCCTGGGTAGCACTGCCATCACTTGAGAAAATTGACACTCTAATTCATACTCATATCCAGAGCTACCATCCTGGGTGTAGTATCTCAAACCAGCGTCATATTCCTCATCATATTGTACCCCCTTGTCATTCTTCCTCTTCCTAATGAGAGGGCTGGGAGGTACTGGTCAATTTCCACTCCACGCAATGCAGTCATTTGGTGGTGTCATCCAAGCAATTGGCAAGTTACTTGTTTTGTTGTCCCTGAATTTGCATTTGACTAAACGTGCTATCAAGCTGGTGCATAATGGCATTCTTCTCTTAAAGAAGTTCATCCTGTTTCTTGAGCACTGCGTCTAAAGTGAGTTTGAGTTCCTCATATTTAACTGGTGCAGTGCTTCATGAAGATTTCCCAGCAATGCAAGATTTATGAGACATAGCTGGTAACTTGGAGATTTTGAGTTTTTAATGGTTGATCAATGGGTCCCCTGTAGTGAGCACCACTGTTATAATTTTGGGCGGTACCGTTGAGAACTGCCATATGGGTTGCACAGGTCAAACCCACTTGAACAACAAACAGATTATATGGGGATTGTTGGTCTTCTGAACATGCTGAAAATAAAAGAAAATAGGAGCAATTCCCCAACAACACTCTTATTTATTTTTATAAATACAGCGACTCTTTGCTGCTCGGCTCCCTCTTTACTACTAACAACCTCTCTCTTTCAATTACCCATCTCACTTATATATCAGCGACTTCAGATTTTACCATTTTTGTAGCTTAGACTATTCTATTCCGCTGATTCACATTGGTCACAGCTGGTATTCTTCATCTCTCTATCGCTCTAATTTCAGTGATCCAAATTATATTTGTCAAATGTAGACATCACCTTATCACCTTATTTGGAGGTGGCCCAATAAAAACCCGTTATAACCCAATATCTCCTGATCTCAAGGCGCTCAAATACTCATAAATATCATCCTAGTTGGCATATTCTCACCATTACATCGTAACTCTTCAGGGATTATCATCAAGTCATATTGGAATCTTGACAATTATGTCTACTTCTAAAATGTAGATTGAAGGGAATACAAGTCCCTGGTTGTTTTTCTCAAGTTACAATTCGCCAGAGTGGATTTATTACCACTTATTGTAAAGACTCAACCTACTAGTTGTCACCATACAAAAAGTGTTTTTGTTATTTTACAACCAAGCTGTGCAAAAAACTACCTAAAAGTTTACAACGCCTGTGGCAAGTGATGGAGCGTTTGTGGGCAGCCAACCTTACGTTAAAAATCAGTGTGTGTGAATTCTTAAAGTCCCATATCACCTTCATAGGCAACGTCATGTTTGATTAAGGCCACATGATAACTCCATACAAGAAGTTGATTTGTGAGTGGACCACCCACCTTCAGTTAAGAAATTGAGGAGTTTTGGGGACATGTAATTTCCTTAAAAATTTCATGCCATATCTTTCTGAGGTGGTGGCGCCTTTGTATAAGGCTAGCGGAGCTTAAGTGCTCCAGTGGTCCTCTGTTCTACAGGATGCCTTTCAAGCGTTAAAGTGCACCCTGCTGTCTATATCCATCCTTTGTCATGTAGATCCAGAAAAGGAGTTTATTGTGGCTACTGATGCTTACAACTTTGCGATAGTGGTTGCTTTGTTACAAGTGGTTAGAGATGAAATACAGCATCCTGTGGGATACTTCCTCTAGGAAAATGTCCTTAACAGTGTTAAAATACGCCTTTTATGACAAAGAGTGATTGGTAGTGGTAGAGGCGCTGACAATTGGCTTCATCATCTACACGGCTCATCTCAACCATTCTGCGTTCATATAGATCACCATGCCTGGTTGTACTTCCGCGCACCTCATGTCCTGACCCCATGGCAAACCCGCTGGCATGAGACCCTGGCCCAGTTTATGTTCTCTTACAAGCTTACAAAGGGCAAGGAGAATTGTTTGGCGGATTCTTTGAGTCAAAGCCCTGCAAAGCTCCAGATCCTAAGGTGGTAGAGGTACACCATACCCACTTGATGATTCCACCGGGTAAGATTGTATCCCAATATCTTTCCCATGGCACACACATCAGCGCTTGCTCCTCAGTAAAACGAGGAGGAATATGGTATGTTTGGAAAGGTGATCCTTTCTCAGCCTTGTCAGCATAATATACTACGCTCTTTGTCAAGAGAAAGTTATATTAGGAGAATACTTACTAAGGCTTACCACATTAAGGATGAGATGGTGTGATTTCAGGACGCCTATGGGTTCCTGCAGGACCATTTCACCTAGAAATCATCTGGGATAATCATGATGTAATCAACGTTGGACACCCTGGAAAAGCAAAGACCTTGGATCTAATCCTCCACACTTATAATTGGAAGGGATTAGCTGCACAGGTGGCCAGGTATTGTAATGAGTGCCTATTCTGCAATCAAATGAGCCAAATTGACAGTCCCTCGCGGGGTTGTTGGTACTAGTTCAAAAGGTTGAAGGGCCCTGGACTTCCTTATTAATGGATTTCATTGTAAAGCTACCAGCATCAGAGGGCTATGATGCAATCATGGTAGTAGTAGATCAATTTAAAAAGTTTGCCCATATTATTCCCTGCATAACTACAATAACTGTGGCGAAGATGGCTAGGCTCTTCATGTTTCATGTGTTTTCCCTTCATGGAGTTCCCTAGGAGATAATTAGTGATTGTAGTCCCCAGTTTACATCTGTATTTTGGGAAGAGCTGCGTAAAATTTTTAAATTTGCCCTAGTGTTCTACTGCTTATCACACCCAATTGGATGGGTAGACCGAATGAGTGAATCAGTGCTTTTAACAGTACCTGCAGTACTACACTGCCGCGGACCATTCAGATTGGGCTTCTCATCTTCCCATAACCCAATTTAGCTATAACAACGCCAACCATGCATCCATCAGTTGTTCCCCATTTTTCTCCAACTATGGGTTTAACCCCGCCTTAAAGATGGAGCCCAGATGTGGATCCAAAGTGAAAGAAGTGATGGACTTTTCAAAGGCTCTCAAGAAATTACATCAGGGGGTTACCACGAATTTGGAGGCAGCTATGCAAGCTTATAAGGAGTACGCCAATGGTAAGAAATGGGTAGGTCCTGAATAAAAGGAAAGGGTGTTGGAATCAGGGCAGGTGGTATGCTTGCAGGTGCTTTTGAGCCCTGAATTCAACAATTTTGTTTTCAGGAGAGGTATTGCTCTTCAACTGCGGGGATATAAATATCAAAAAAATTTATAATATTTAATTGAGATATGAAACCCTTTAAATTGATAAAGATTGGATTTTTTATAATAGTTTATTAGTGGCAGCAAGGGAGTAAAGAGCAAACCCTACTACGATCTCACTGCTTAGTATGTAACATAAAATGAGGCAAAAGCGAGATAGACATAAATTTCATTATCAGATTGGAACTTATTTAGAAAATATAGGTGTTTGACCTATCAGAGCTCTCAAGACTCACCTCACTTTAATGGAATGGCCAATGAAGGCCAATAGTAGGTAGGACAAGTCCGTGAGGTAAAGGTTTGATATATCTAAGCCAATCACCATGGGAGAAAATAGTTGCACATTGCGGGACCCCCTCCAGTCTTATAAAATGGGGTGGTCTCCGCTTAGGTGTTTGAAGTAAACTAGAAGTGGGCTGGGGAGGAACCTCAGATGGACTTTCCTGATTTCGCTGCATGTTCAGTGCAATTTTCTTACCCAAACTCATGATATTTGGCTGAGAAGCATTTACAAAAGTATTATCCTGATTTGAGGGGTTCCACCAAGAATTGTACAAGGTCTTTTGGCCAATTTACTATTTTTATCCTAAACAAAGTTCTCACAATATCAGATTTGTAATTGTCTGACAAGGGAATCTCATGATGCTTGATTTTAGAAATATCCCTATCAAGAAGCCATGCAAAAATCTGGGACCAAAGAGGATAGGGCCTTACCATATTGTCAGAAAGGTTTCCCACGCCTTGTACCAGTTGAATCTTCCCTCATCATTCTAGATATTTGCCATATTCTATAAAAGTAAGCTGACGTTGTTTGAGGGCCCACCACGAGAGACACTAGATGCATATCTCGTTGATGAGGCACCATAGTGAGAAGTGGGGGAAATTGTAGCCTCTCACCATGTAAGAAGAAGGATTGAGTACCTGGTATCCTGGAAGAGTTTTTATGCAGCTGAGAACAGTTGGGTACCAGCGTGCAATTGCGCCCATGCCCAAGGCCTGATTGAGGTCTTCCATGAACATTTCCCTGAGGCAGCAGGACCCAAGTCTAACCAAGTTATCGCCGCCATGAAGCTGGCCCCTACCCACAAGGATTTTTCTATGGCAGAAGCCCCTGTAGGGTGTGGAGCTTCAACAGAACGGGAGGGTAATGTCATGGCTACATGACACAATTGAGGGCGCTGAATGTAGAGATAAGGCTGTGCGTGAGGAGGCTAAAAGGGTAAAGTTGGAAGGCCTCCTGACCTGAAGCATACCCTGGACCAACGCTGGATAAAGGCAAGATATGCCCAAGTTGGTCCTGAGGGTGCACGTGATGGTTAGCCAGCATTACATCAAGTGCTTTAAAAGGCACCAGAATTGTAATTAGTAAAGATGGTTTGCTACAGTTGCTTGAACAACAGGGTTTTGAAACCTGTTTGATTTCAAAATTTCCAAATCCCAGCAAATTCAGCTACAATCAGTAACTTGAGTTTATTTTTACATGAGCTAAGTACCATGGTTAATGGTAGTGTGCGCCTATTGGTTCTTTTAGGTTTAGAGCCGCTCCTGTAAATTGATGATTCTCCTCCCAGTGTTTAATATTGACTTCCTGAGACTAACCTGCCTTGTTGGTCGACTTCTTTAACAAAAGCACCACTAGGTTAAACTTTTATGCATGGTTCCTTAGGAGAACCTGTGCGCAGACCTCCTTGAGGAGGTCTCCAACAACATAGGTCATTTTATTTTATCAAAATTAATGACGGAATCTGGTGCACAACTGGGCCATCCTTGTCCTCCCTGATCAAGGCACTCAAGCATTCTGACACTGATCTTCACTTAATTATGGACTCCTCCTTGGGGTCCAACCAAGTTCTGTCATTTATTAGTTATCTAAATATATATTCTGTGTTGTACACCTTTCTCTGGGTCCACTGTGCTCCAGCACCTTCTTAAGTGCTTTGTCCCCAATCTTACTAGCAACTAGTTCCCTTGTGGTGTGGCTGTACATCCTGCACCACCTAACTGCAAATGAGAGAGTTACAGACACTATTTTGACACCCATATTCTACCAAAGTCTACCCCACACAATCCAATATATTCATCAGCTGTTGCTATGAAAATAGTATCAGGAGATCAAGAAGTTCAGCTGACCTTACAGGTGAGATTAGATGGGTAAATCTCCTGGTAATCAAAAATCAATCTTTGCAAATTTATTAATCCTAAATCCCCTTTATTTTTAATATACTATTTTTAGTACTGATTTATTTTAAATAAAGTACTTTACCAACGAAATTTATTAATTTTCTTATCTTTATTTAAGGTCTTATTCTATTCCCATGGCAATAGTTTCACCCAAAGCCACACTCTTTGAAGCCCTGCCCTCAGATTATTGCGTTGCCAGAGATTTCCCCCTAGCTGCCTGATAGAATATCAATCCACCATTTTGTGGCCCCAGCAGAAAAATTTGTTAATGTGCCATGTTGCTGCTGTATTGAGGTTTATGGCTTTTAAAATCTATTAGTTTTCCGTTGCATATAGGAACTAAACATTTCTCCAATATGTCACCTCTTATGCAGAGATACATCTACAAGTCAGCTTTCACTTTTGCACCAACATATATCTTACCAGTGTGCTATGAGGTTAGTGTTCATTTTTTTGGGTTTTTGGTATATTCAGAGGCATTTACAATTACTTTTAGTTTTTTGGGTAATGGGTTTAGGTGGTAAGATGAGTCCAAATTGTATCCCAAAGTGACCATAACCTTACTGGGGTTTGGTCCTGATAAGGGATTAGTCAAGTAAAGTTTTTTGATTAATGTCAGGGACAATTTCTAAAAAATTATCAGCTGCATAGATATGAAAATTACCCCAATTTCTTTGTTTAACTCAGGGTGATTGATTCCCTCCATGGGGAGAAAACTTATGGGGGTCAGCTCCTAGTAGGTATGGCTTCCACCATCCCTGAGGAGGGCAGGTGCTCAGTATTGGAGTTATTAAGCCAAGAAAGGATTTTTGGGGGTTTTACCCACTGGCACCTTTTTTGCTGTGGACTGCCCCATTGGTGTGAATGCCTGACTCTGCCAAAGCAGTATGTCATGAAAATGGCAGAAGAAGTTTAGACTGGCCTGCCAGTCAGGGTTCATAAGCACCCAAAAGCAAGCCAGAATTCCAGAGGCATTGCCACACATATGACGTTGTATGGAGCCAGGCATTGGGGAAACAATAACCCGTTGGTGCAGGGCAATAGTAAACAGCAACCCAAAAATAAACCAAATAGAAATAGCCCCAGAAACTGGTGGTCTTTCTGCAGGGGTGGTACCACAGGTATATTTTCTACCAGGTCACTGACGGTTGGGTTTAATTCAACTGGGGAGACAAGGGGGTGGATCCTTGCTTGGAGATGGTGGATGTAAGGCCACAAGATCCCAGTATATTGTCGTTGGATGTTTGTAATAACAGGGTTGAATTTCCAAAAGTATCTAGCTCACTGAATCCAATTGACGATGGTAGGGGCCATAGTGACCATCAGTACTGGTAAAGCTTATCTAGCTTAAGGACTGACAGGCCACCAGAGAAAAGCCATCAGTAATGCGGCCAGAAGGATATCAATAAAATCAAAATTGATGGTTTTTGGAGGCAAATTTTATTGTAAAGGAAAGTTAAGAAAATCGACCAACAATTTTCTCAGTGCAATGCAACTGATTAAATAGTGGTCAATTGATGCAGGAATAAGCTGGGATTGAGACCCTCAATTCAACCTAACTGGCAAATTGTTTGGGAATGGGGGTAGATAAGCTCACTGGGAACCAACATCAAAGAATTTAGTGGCAGGCTGAGTCACTGTCAGTTTGACCTCAAATGCCCAAACTGAGGCTCAACTGCATTTTTGATGGTTAGCGTGATGGCGTCTGGCCCAACAAGCAGTGGGAATCCTCCAGGGGCCACCCCACATAGGGGTGGTCCCAATTGGTTGAGAACAGGTTTGAGATGCCCAACCTGCCTGTGCCCAGTCGCTGAGCTGTTTGTTCAGTCAAAAGCATTACATCAGCTGCAACACCCGATTTTCTGGAAGGGAGTTTCAAACTCTCATCAATAGTCTCCGATGCTACTACCTGCACATCAGGGATCATCCCTGATGATTTTGAGAGGGGTTAAATTTGATGATCACAGCGTTGGATGAGTCAAAACTGTCAGCGATTCTGGCCAATGAATCAATCTTCGTCCCTTTTCAACTATTTGGATTCCAATTGTTGGGCTTATTTCCACTCATATTCAGACTGATCAACTTCATTTCAGCGATTTTGGCATAAATTTTCCTAATCAGATGTACTAGTTCTGCCAAGGTGAGTGTGGGCTCTGGGGGAGGGATTTGAAGAGGGTGGGCTGTTACCTAGCACTTGTCTACCACGTGGGTGAGGTCACCCTGGGTAACAAGGGGTACAGCCACCCTCTTCAGAACCTTCTTACTTGGAAATGGGAAGAGGGCCCAATTGACACTCAGGGGATGTTCCTGGGACTTACACAGTAGCTGCTGGTCCCTTTATAGCTGAGTTGCCTTCAGAGGGGTTTGGGCCCCCAAACTACCATTTGTATCTATTGTTGTTGCATTGATTGTGGTGTCAGTGGACAAGTTTTCTTGTTGTACTCAGGCCTCATTGCTGATATTTTTATAAGCTGTGTTTATTTGGTGTACTCAGGCCTCATCACCAATACTTTTATTAGCATTAGCAATATACCCCCACTGGCTGGATTGCCCATTTGGTGTAAGTTTTTTTGTTTTTTTAAAAGGAAGTTGCTGTGGGCTGTAAGCTCTATGAGCTAAGCTCTAACAAGCAGGATTCCCATTTGTAACTATAGCTGTTGGAAGTCATGTATACTACATGTTAGTGCTTGGCGTATAGGCCTGATTCCGCCAAGTTTGTTTACACAATGTATTAGCCACTGAGCAACCAAATTGTACAATATGATGATCTCCAACTTCTACTAATAAACTTGATATACTTATAGGTAGAGCTATTGCCCTTATTCCAACCTTTATTAATAATAAATGCAGACTTATCTGCAATTACTCAACCACACGTGAGAAGATCCCTTTCAATCCTCCGTGTGACTCTTTATATCTTGGTTCTCAATCCGGATAAACCTTGGCTTGGTAATCTTCTATTCTTCTTCCCTTTTCTAAATATTCTCGTTTGTATTGAATCTCAGCATAATTCCTCTCAATTTGCCAAATGGTCATCATTTTACTCAATTATAATTTGTATAACCTTTTTTATAACTCTTGAGACTCATCTCAATCCCCCTCTGATTTGCCATTATGGGTAGCATATCATCCAGTCATAGCAACTTCCTGACATTACCCTCCTTTGACTGGACAATAGGCTCTTACTGTTTATATGCAAGGAGGAACTTTGCGTGGACAGTTGATAATCCGACCTTCAGCGGGTTCATTAATAGTGTAGACATCCATGCCAGTCTTCTCGAATATCTTGAACAGCCTGGCCCAAATGTTGGAAAGCTTGTTTTTCCGCCCAAATCCGTGCTGGTCATGGAATAAAACATGGTCCTTCACATCAAACAGTGGGAGTCTGCTCCATCACTTCTGATTGGCTGACTGATTGCAAATCTTGGCCAAACTGGTTGAGTAGGCTTCCATCTCAGCTTGATCAATGTATCTATAAGTGTCTTCAAATATCGCTGGGGATTCACACCACCAGGGTCCTCTACACACGAATATAGAAAGGCGGGAAGAGCTGGATGTCGACCATACAGTAGTTGAAATGGGCTCTTACCAGTGGCCAAATGATAGCTGATATTATATGCAAACACAGCAGTCAGTAGAAGGGCACTCCATTCTGAGGGCTGATCTGTTACCAATTTGTGGAGTATGTTCACTAGAGTTCCGTTGACTCGCTCCACCATCCTATTTGACTCTGGATGATAGGGGGTGGTCAAAACCCCGCAAATCGCCATCAACTCATTTAACTTTGGAAGGATATGCAAAGTGAAGTTGGTTCCGTTATCCGTCAGAATGAACTGTAGGCAGCCATGCTGCTGTATAACACACTCCATAATAAACTTGGCGGTGATGACCGCGCCCAAGTCAATAATAGCCCTGGCCTCCATCCATCAGGTCAAATGATTGATGTCAAGATTTATATACTTGTATTGATTGGCGCCAGTTGGTAGAGGTCCCACTTAATCAATGGAAACGGTGTGCCATGCAAACCGTGGTCTCACTAGCTGGTATGTGGTTTTCTTGCAGAAAGGCTTTTCCGTTTGACACTGATGGCAACAGCTAACCGTTTCCAATACATTGTAATGCATGCTTTCCCAGAAATATCAGGTTCACAAAGACTTTAGCATTATTCGCAATCCTCTATGTCCTAAAGCAAAATGAGCATCCATAATAATTGAGAGTCTAGCTAAAGGTTTAGGAAAATTCAGCATCAAGTCTCTGATCCGCTTATATAGTTCTTCCCCTCATATGAAGGTATCCTCACTGAGTCCATCTAACACCTTGATCTCCTGCTGCAGCTCATCCTGATATTTGTTCGCCACCATCTTCTTGTACATTATATCAGCTAAATCCGCCATGATGGCGACTGTTGGCAACCAAGAAAGATAATCCACAAATTAATGTTTTGCTCCCAGTCAATGTAAAATCTCAAAATCATATGCTTTAAGCTTCAGTCCCCAACATGTGAGTCATCCTTCTGGTTCACGCAGATTCTGTAGCCAGTGCAAGGAAGCGTGATCTGTCACTACTTGGAATCTTACCCCATGCAAATATACCCAAAACTGTTTGTAAGTGTAAATCACCGCTAAACGCTCCCACTCAGTTATAGTGTAGTTTCATTCATGACAGTTCAAGCTTCAACTACAAAATGCGACAGGATGTTCCTCGTCATCATCGTCCTTCTGAAATAATACTGTCCCTATAGCAGCGAGGGGTGCGTCCATTTGTACTATGAACTGTTTGTTGAAGTTGGGATATTGCAAAATGGGTGCACTTGCTAACGCGGTTTGCAACATCCCAAAAGTATTCTGGCATTGTTCCATCCAATCAAAGGAAGAATTTTTCTTTAGCAACTCAAAAAGTGGGGCCCCAATGCAGCTGAAATTGGGAATCAACCATTAGTAATACCCAACCATCCCTAGAAACACCTGAATGTTACGCTTATTCCCTGGGCGAGTCATCTTGCTTATCAGTTCCACCTTAGCTGGCTGCGGTTTAAGCCCATTTGAATCCATGACAAACCTGAAGTATTACAATTGCTCTTTAAAGAAATGGCACTTCCAAGGCTTAATTTTGATATTATCAGCAGCGAGGCGCTGAAGCACTTGTTTTAAGTGGGCCAGGTGCTCTGTAAATGTCTGCGAGAACACATTGATGTCATCTAGGTAAACTAGGATGCAGGACAGCTTTAAATCACCTAAAATCGTATCCATGGCACGCTGGAATGTAGCTGGGGCGTTACAAAACTCTTGCAGCATGCAAGTTGGCTGGAACAACCCTCTTGAAGTTATGATCACACATTTCTCCCATTCTGGTAATGGCAATTTGATCTGCCAGTACCCCAAGGTCAGATCCATGGCAGAAAAATAGTTTGCCCCACCTAATCAGTCTAACGCATCATCAATCCGCGGAAGAGGGTAGGAATCCTTCTTTGTTACATTATTGAGTTTATGATAGTCAATAACCACTCAATTTGAGCCATCCTTTTTCTTTACAATGAGCACAGGTGATGCCCACAGACTCTTCGATGGCTCTAGCATTCCTTGCACAATAAGTTTATCCACCTCATTGGAGACAACCTCCTCCACCGCTTTTGATCATCTAATAGGTCACGTTTGAATGGGAGGATGATCCCCCATATATATCCAATGTACCACCCCTTGAGCGCACCACAAATCATGATCGTCATGTGCAAAGATATCCCAATACTTTTCAAATAGGGCCATAGCCTTATCTTGCTGTTCTGCAAATAATCCTGTAAGCGCTTCCCGTGGAACCATGGTCAGTATGCTGAACAATGAGCTTGCCGGTAGTCCAAGATCCTCCCATGAGCTGAAATCATGAATATGACAAACTTCCTCTATAGGGACTAAATGTAGGTAAGCTCCACTTGGTGCCGCCAGATTGTTATTGCCTTCTTCTGCAAGTTCGCTAGCAGCACTTTTACCTCCCCATTTCCAGGTAGCAGTAACCCTGGAGCCAAATGTGGTTCAAGCCATGAGTGCTGGTGAGGCGCCATAATTTCTCCATAAAGCCCCTTAAGGACATCGATTTCAAGCCCAGTCCCTACTATACTCTGGTGTCCAGATGGTAGGCTCAAAGAGCGCGTTGCCTGAAGTGGGATCCCTTTGTACTTGTATATCTGGTTGAGGAAGATCCTGGTCTGACGACTCAGTTGCTAATAACAAACAGAAATCACTCCGTCGCTGTATGCTAGATTGATCTGACTGGAGTGGACTGGATTCGTTGGGATTCCACAAGAGGAAAAATATATGGTAATTTGTTGGCCTAACATAGTAAGAGTTTCCTCCACCATATTTATCACCACGCCAAATTTCCTCATAAAATCCACGCCAATTAACATATTGTAGTTGTTATTTAACAAAACCACCACTGGAGAAGACATCTGGACTGACCTGAATCGTGAAGGCAACGCGCCTATATGCTCCTTCAGACACAGTGCTGTGCGTTCCTGCAATCCCATATACTACTTGATGTTCCACATCTGGTTTCAACATAAGTTTAGCCACCAACCTGGTAGAGACTATGTTCACAGGGGCTCTCATGTCTATGATAGCGCAAATTTTTGTGTTTTGAATGAAAATGTCACAGTAAGTATATTCTGAGTAAGAAGAACCATCAGTGTTTATTACTTGTATGTTTAGGGGCTTTGAGTTACTCAAAAAGGAGGAAATGCCCTTGCTGACCTGAAGATACTCACTAGTGATTTTCTCCACCAGAATGGCTACATTGGCCCCTACTAAAGAGGCAGCGGCCATTGAGGGGTCCACATTACTTGTGCCAGTCTGTTCCAGGATCTGCCATGCATAGGGCTTCTGCACATCTTAGTGGAACTCAGGGTTATGGGGTGAACTTTTACTTTTGGAAGTAGAATCAGGGGAATCTGACAAATGCTGCTGGTATAACAAATCATCCGATTGAGGTTCTAATTCTACCTGAAAAGACATTTGGGAATTGTTAGGGACAAGTGAATTGGACTCAGAAGAGGTAGAGAGTCCTGTCTCTACTCCACTTGAGCTTTTCACTGCTCAATTCTCTCAGCTGGCATCACATACACTTGTGGTTTGCTAGGGCAATTGCCCGCATATTGCCCTCTTTGTACGCACTGGAAGCATGTATTCATAAAAGGTTCATGTATATAGTTTGGGGCGGAAGGACCAGGTCGGAAGTTGCCAGTATGGTTCCAAGGTTGCGGAAGAACTGGTGAAGCGTACATGGGCTAAAAAGAGTCCACTGACTTGTATTAGGGATGAATATGTTCCAGCAGCTGATAACCCAGTCACTGAAGTCTTTATCCTGGAGGGGTTGGAGCAGTTGCAGCAGAGATTTTTTGGGCTACGTTGGGGGCGCTGATCATGGCAGTGAGTCGACATAAGGTGTTCATGATTTGAATAAGTCTGGTATCTCCATCTAACACATGAGACATAGCATTAGATAGTTCCCAATATGGTTTGACAGCTGCCATCATTGTTATACCAACATCCTCAGTGGATAAAATATTGGCTCCAAGTAGGATGTGTGCTTCTGCTGAGAAACGTTCAGCAAATTCTAACAGGGTCTCATTTTGGTGAAACTTTATAGTCATAAAATCAGCTTTCCATTGGGCCATCTTAGTAGTGCCCCCAAACAGCTGGATAATAATCGCTTCAACTTATTTGTAGGATACTGAGCTACTTAGAAGATAGCAGGTAACCTGATCAGTTCATTCCATATCTAGAGCAGACAGTAACAATTTTGGTTTTCATTGATTGGTAGCCCCTTCCACAGCAAATTCAAAACACTTAAAGCACCCATGTAAGTTCCCATCACAACTGAAAGGAGGTAATTTTTTGATACAAATGCATTCACTTTGCTCCAGGTTCCTGCTGCAAGGAGAAGGTTTGGTTTCATAGTGACCTCTGAGAACCATTCCTTGATGCATTATCATACAGCCAGCTGTATGGACTCAAATCTGTTGAAAAGGACTCATAAGAAGTGGTGTCGTGCAGGGGATCCATCATACCACCTGAGGGATATTCATTTGCTGATCCATAGTATTCTCCCCCCCCAAGTTGCCACTGACTGCCCCATTTTCCCTAGCTCTGGCATGCCCTGCAAACTGTTTGTTGATCAACTTCTCCACTTTAACTGAATAGCATTTACACCATCCATCCTGAAATTCCTGTTGCAGCATTTCATAATGATGTTGCAACTCCTGACGGAATTCCCTCTCCACATTCAGTTTTTGTTCCATGGCTTGTAATTGTGAGAGAACTTCTTCAATTATATTCTGCAGGCAGGTTTGCTGCCAGCTAGCATTATCCACTTATTGATTGGTATCATTTATTTGGTTAACGAGGGAGGCTCATTCCCATACCAGTTCCTCATTGGCCTGTTGAAGGGTATCAAGGTGCCCTTGCATATCTGCATACTCTTTTGTCTCAGCAATCAGAAGAGGAAAGGCTCATTGGTACTCAGCCTGACTAACAACTTCCAGTTGTGTAATTCAACAAATAAGCTGTTGATATTTGGGAGACACTTACTGAAGGATAAGCACATTATCTGTTATTTTCTGGGTATTCTATTTGATATGAAGTTGGTTTAATTCCATCAATAGAGAGCCAACTTGGGCTGCCACTTACTGTTCCATCAGGGTCATTTTTTACTTAAGCTGGGCAATTGCAGCTTTAAGAGCTTCCATCCATTCAGCTAGCTCCATCATAAAGCTCTTGGTATTATTCCCCAATGTTGTTACATCCTGAATCCATTCCACAGATAGGCTATTCTGGTCCAGCAGTTCTCTTATTACTTGAGGTAATTCTAAATTTTATGTGGTACCAGAATGTCCAATGATGGTGGACATCCCCAACACGATGATCTATCTGTATCATTACCCCTTATATCTCTGAAAATGAATAATCAAGGCAGTTGAGCAGGAGGTGAGTATCTTGCTGCTATGCTTGCATGAACTGTAATACATCCCCAATTTCAATATCATGGCAGGCCAGCACATGCAGTAGCTGGTGAATCGACGGTTGTATATAAGCAACTAGTATTTCTTAATTCCGTAGGTACTGAGATGGCAAGCCAACCCTGTTGTAGTCGCATCCAAATAAGACATGTACAGCACATAGCAATTTTCTTGGTTGCGTTGGTTATAAAATAAACTAGGGCATTTTCCCCAGTCTCATCTTTGTATAGGCAATATCTGTGCAACAGCCACTCCATAATAATCCTCAGTTGTTGGGGAGTCATATTAGTGGAGCATCCTTGTTGGTTGATCATCAGCTCAGGGCAATTCTCAAATTGCAAATTGATCATAGCTTCATCATCCCCCAGTTTGGTTACAGTAAATAATGTTGGTTCATGGTTAGGTGCCTCCCAGGCCTCTTCAGCGTACTGCACCCAAAATCCAATCAGATTATGCCAGAACAAATGAGGACTTGTCATTGTATTTAGTTGTTGAAAAACTACAGTTGCCTAGTGGCACCCCTGTAGTGAGCACCACTGTTAGTGCTTGGCATATAGGCTTGATTCTTCCAAGTCGGTTTACACAGGGTATTAGCCACTGAGCAACCAAATCAGATGATATGAAGATTGCCAACTTCTACTAATAAACTCAATATACTTATAAATAGAGCTATCGCCCTTATTCCAACCTTTATTAATATTAATTGCAGACTTATCTGCAATTACTCAACCACACGCGAGAAGATCCCTTTCAATCCTCCGTGTGACTCTTTATATCTTGGTTCTCAAGCCGGATACACCCTTGGCTTGGTAATCTTCTATTCTTCTTCCCTTTTCTAAATATTCTCATTTGTATTGAATCTCGGCATAATTCCTCTTGATTCACCGAATGGTCGGCATTTTACTCAATTATAATTTGTATATCCTTTTTTCTAAATCTTGAGACTCGTCTCAATCCCCCTCCGATCCGCCGATATGGGTAGCGTATCGTCCAGTCATAGCAACTTCCCAACACTGCTCTAATTAGGGCAGTAGATTTTAATTAAAAAATTTCTGTTAAACTTTACTGGGCACTTTTTGATTTTCAAAAAGTGATACTAACGCATAAAAAAGATTCTTTCTAACAATTGCAACACAGTTGCATAATTAAACTGCTCCTTGCATTAATCCTTTTTAGCGAGGACTGCCATTTGTTAAATATTCGAGGTGGGTTGACCTTGGGACAAATATGCCACACCGAGAATTTTTCTAGACAGTACAGGTTTCGAACTCGAAACCTGCACTAGGGTGGAAGTAGTTTTACCTGCTAGGCTAACCACCCTTAGGACTGCCATTTGTTTGCTTCCAAGTTTGTGGGTGAAATTCCATTTAATTTTTTCATATAAAATTTACTCATTTTAAAACTATAAATTTTTGATTAAAACAACTATTTATATAATTATTTCATCTCGGACTTCAGCTGTATGGCTTTATATGCTCGGTGCAATAGCTTCAACACGCCTGGATATTATCATAATTCTTGAAATTTACGGTGCCTCTAGCACCGGCCGCCTTGAATTTGTAATATTGAGAGTCTACGACAGTGGCTAAAAGTATGGCTTCTTTCGTCACTCAAGCTTGTACATAAGTTCATTCCACATATCTAACGTTATCTAATCAGGATAAAATTGCTTGTTTATCTTAGACTGAGAAAGTTCAGGTAATTCAAAACAAGTTTTTCCTATAGATTTTTATGCCTTTGGCTTTTTTATTTAGTTTATATGACAATCTTTTGTAAATTTTTTGAAATTAAGTTTTGTACACCTTAAATTTGCTAACCTATTAAAAGAAATTTAATGATTCTGCCGTCATCTTTTTACAATAACCCTCATGTTAAAATCCGAAACATAGAAGCTTTTCTTTTAAAACAACAAAAAATTCTTCATGACGGCGCAAAAAACCTACATGTATAGCAGGTAGTTTTTAGAACTTGGTTTTCTAAACCCGTAATATAACAGTTATTTTAATACTTACTATGTTTCATGTTTGAGATTTTGATTCGACTTTAACAAAGCATATGGTTGATGGAAAACGCAACATCATATCCCACTTAGCTCCTTCACTTTCTAAAAAAGTATCAGTTAATTTCAAGAGAAAAATGTGATGCTTTGGATGAGGAATATTTTCCGTTGCAAAGATCCGAATCGTTGTCTTTTGAGGAAAAGTACTCTTTAATGACTGAATGTTGGAATCTTTATAATCAAGTTTATATTGAAGAAAAATTAAGTCGTCAGGCACTTTTTGAGGCTCTAGAAGGAATATCTTTGCATTTTCGGGAAGGGACTGAATGTTTTTTTGAACTGATTGAGAAAAAATCCATTCCAACACTCATCCTCTCTGCTGGGGTAACAGGTAAATTCTTTTATTTATTTATTTATTTTGTAAAATAAGATGTTATTGAAGTGCTACTAGAGCAAAACGGTTTGATGAAACCATGTATTTATGTTCTCTCAAATGCTATGATTTATTCTTCTGAAGAGCCAAATCATTGCATCAATTTCACCTCTCCTCCGATACATATTCTTAACAAGGGGGAAGCATCCATCTTTGACACACCTCATTATGAATTAATCAAGTCACGGCCAAACATTATTCTTTTAGGGGATAGCCTAGGAGATTTAGAGATGAGCAAAGCAATCCCTCATGAGACAATTTTGACTATAGGCTTTCTCAATCATGATATAGAAAAATATCTTGATATTTATATCGACTCTTATGATATGGTGATTATCGGTGATAATGATTTTGGCCCTGTTAACGAGATTTTTGAGATCCTTTGATTTTTTTAATAGCCAACTTCTCATTTTTTGCAAGTTCAATATTTTAAGCTGTGATTGTAGGGGATTATTTTCTTGATGTATATGATACAAAGTTTACAATATCAATATTGAAAAAAAACTTTATACTTTATGCTAAATTTTTATTTTTAGTGAAGTATTATCTTTTATTTAAACAAATAAATTTTGCTTCTACATATTATTTTGGTTTTTGTTAAAATAGTATGTAAAAATTTGTTGTTATTGGCAAATTTGCTGCATCAATTTTAGAAGGATAAATATTTTTATTTTGCAAAACCTTGTGGTTTGGTTTACTTTTTAAATTAACAGTGTAACGTAGCTTAGTTCATAAAAGTTTGAAAATATGTGTTTGCAATAATTTGATAGTCTATCATTGATAAATTTTAAAATTTATTCGAGGTAAGCTGACCAGGGGACGGATCATTGTTAAATATTAGAACTGAATAATTCTATGAAATTGACCTATAAAGAGTCGAGTTTAAGTTTTATTCTTAATTGAAATCAATGGAAATCTATCTGTGCTGGCATCTGGTTTGTGCACGCCCAGATTTCCCCTTGAATTTCCCTGAGCCGCAAAATCTGAGTTCACCAAGTCGCACCAAGCCGTGCTTGCTGCTGTAGTGCAAGTTTGGGTGCGATCTGGGTTCAGACAACATAAACCTATTACCCCTGAAAATGCCTCAGCCTTTGCCTATCTTCCCGATGTCTGCATGACTGCTGAGCATCACCTCGCTAATTATTTTATGCCCCCAGCACGGCCCAAATTAGCTCAATTAACCCTCCCTTTGCACGTCTTGCACCTCACTCTGCGGATGCCCCCACGTCTGTGCTGTCTGCCTTAGAATCTGATGGGGCATCGGTTTTGGTGCCAAACCGCCTCCCGGTCCCCCCTCCCCCTCCACCATGGTATGTTAGCAGGTAGCTGCTTTCCCACCAGATTAGTGTGTTTTCATTCAGTTTTTGTTTCGCCACACTCATGTAGGCATTTTATTTCAGTTGTTAGTTTTTTTAATTTTATTTTGCTCCTTGGTACTCAGTATATCTGTCCCCTGGTCAGCTTACCTCGAATAAACAATAAATTAATGGAAATCAAAGAATGGCCCAATTGCATGAAAGTTGCATTTATTCAGAATTCACATATTTTATTGAATTTATGGGA
The DNA here is from genome assembly GCA_022478985.1 of Massospora cicadina. NCBI lineage: Eukaryota > Fungi > Entomophthoromycota > Entomophthoromycetes > Entomophthorales > Entomophthoraceae > Massospora > Massospora cicadina. Next base: position 2,502 of record JAKSZP010013559.1, on the reverse strand, counting down.
ATTTAGGTATATCAAATTTGAACATCGTTTTATTTTTTACCATAATATTATTATCCAAACAGATTCACCTAGTGTTGCTTGCGTTCATAATTTATCATAAAATTTTAATTGATTATTTTAGTCTTATATAGTAGACAAGCGGAGTTACCCGGCGTTGCTCGGGTTTATGAGCTCACACTGACATAGCTAAAGGCTGTGCGAGCACTACGCTTGAGCCACTCAAACTAACAGCTTTGCTGTTGCCCTTGTGGCTGGTGAGCTGGTTATCCTAAATCTACTAAATCTAATTATTAATTTATAATAATTTACTTAAAACTCTACCACTGATTTTTGTTTAGTTTCAGGTGAGCAATTTGGTGAATTATTAGATAATATTTGCCAATTCTCACCCACTCGCCCAAAATGGATTGAACCTATCAGACTCGATGGTTTCAGATTTAAGTCAGTCAGTACATCAGTGAATGTGTTTTAAGTAGATTATTATAGATAACCACTAACCACTCAGGAAAACTCATTGAACATATTGATTTAAACGAATTCCACCAACCACAGCCAAAACCAATTACCCTATCAACTCAACCAAAAACCCCAATCACTCAGTCATAGTTAAAACCAACTGAAACTATTAATTTAACTAAATATAGCAATATTACCTGGCGTTGCTCAAGTTTAATAAACAAATGATTTAAAATGATTAAATTGGATTTTATGTTATAGGTAGATAATAGTTTTATCCAGCTTTGCTCAGGTTTAATAAACAAACAATTCAAATTGAGTATTTTAGATTTTATGTTATAGATAAACTACTAAACTGCTTTGCTAAAACAAATTAACTTATCAAATTAACCAATCACCAACTGCTTGATAAAACCAAACTAAACTTGTTGAAACAACTAAAAACCACCAACAACTTAACAAAACTAATTAACTTATTCTATTACCAATCAATAATCACATACTAAAACTATCAAGCTTATTGGTCAACCTAAAACTACCAACCGCTTGGCAAAACCATTAAACTATCAAATCAGCCAAATACCAAACTGCTCAGTCATAACAATATAGCAATATACCATTAAAACATATAGGAATTTCATTTGATACATATAAAACTTTTTATATTACTATGAAAATAATTATGTTAAAAATTCATAAACCTTTGCAGGCATGTGCACCATAACTCACTAAAGTTTTATTGTAATTAGATAAATGGTATAGGATATCATAGGTTTGAACAAACAAATATTTACATTTTCATCTTATATAGATAGCCAGTTATAAGTTATGAGTAATTGAATCTCTTGAACCAAATAGCCTACAAACCACTTAACAAAACTGTTAAGCATATCAAAGCAACTGAATAACACCAAGCTGCTAGCTGAAATGATATATTAATTCACACTAAAATCTTTTATGATTTTATATCTTATATATACCTTTTATTTATTTATTATGATTTAGAAAAAACCTGACCAGGTTGGTTCTCCTAATATATAAAACAATTGTTTATTTTAGTTTAAATTGGTCAAGTAGTTTATAATGAGTTATTAAATATATATCCACATATATACCTACATACTATGACTTATTTATATTAAGGTAGCAATATCACCTGTGTGTAAGTCCAGGGGAGCGCCCCCTCCACTTGGACTGGTTGTCATTCCCATTACCATCAAAATAGGGTCTGAGAAGGCCAGCTTCCCCTCTCATCTCACAGGGTGACCTCACCCATGTGGTTGACAAGCAATGGGTAACAGCTTTCCCTTTAAGGACTCTGTCACCTGTCCCAGTATTTGTCATGGAAACGGCTAATAAGAATTAGACTGGGCTCTCAGTCAAGGTGTGTAAGCACCCAGTGGAGAGCCCAGAATGCCAAGTTCACAGTGGTCCATGCAACTAGAAGAAGGGGGATCTAGTAGGGATGTGAGAAAAGTAAATGTTTATAAATGTACCAAAGGCCCCCAAGGCAAACCAGATGGTTGCAATGGGGGCAACCGCGAGTCTTGCAGGGGCAACCCCCAAGGGTGGGAGAGGTGAGGAGGATGATGATTCCTCCAGGGTGCACAGTTGCTGGCCTTCAGTTATGGGTAGGTGGGTCTGTGTGCCAGAGAGGGGTGGCACAAAACCCACCGCGCAAACAGGGGTGCTTTCGGAAGGGAAAATGGGCCCAAGATAAGAGTTAGGGCTGAGTTCCCCTTGGTCAGGGTACTCTGGGGTCCTTAGGTGGTTGGGATCAACGGCGGATGAGCCAGGTGTGAGGTCCAAGATTGTGGGCCTCAGGGCACCCCCGCCCTGAGGCTGCTCCAATAGAGGAGCGCTCTTGGAAAGCCCGTCAATGAAGCAAATGGACAGGTTCATATTTAATAAATATGCAAAAATGGATGGAGAGTCGACTCCATCATTGAGAGTGAGGCAGTTCACCATGGATATGATCCACCACTGCATGGTGGGGTTGAGTGACTGGATGACCCATTTGATGATCATTGGGATAATTATTTGGGT
>JAKSZP010013558.1:0-80743 GCA_022478985.1 Massospora cicadina | reverse complement strand
TTATGACAACTCTTAGACAGGTGCCCTGAGCAGCTGCACAAAAAGCAATTAGCCCCATAAGACCTACATTCTTGATTGTTGTAAAATGGGCCACCCGAAAAGGTGGACTGGTATTAGACAGTGTAACCAGGCCCATTCTGGTAGGAGAAAGGACGTTGGCAACTAGGTTGAAAGCGAGGCTTGTGATAATAATAAAACCAGGGAACACCAAACAGGCGCTGAACAGGGAGGGATGATTCCTCCAAATAAATATGGATAGCAGCTGAGGCGATTGGTTTCTGCTCTATACTGGGTGGAGGGAAGGTAGCAGATAAATTGCGTAGAATTTGAATAAGTTTAAGCAAAGGTACATCAACCTCTAAATATGGAGCCAAGGCATTAAACAGCTCATAATATGGTTTCACAGCAGAGGTCAAAGCTATGATTATGTCACATACAGTTAAAACTCCTGCCCCAATTAACACATGGGCTTCAAATGAGAATTGATCAGCAAATGCAGTGAGGGTCTCATTATGTTAAAACCCAATGGTTAGAAATTCAGCCTTCCGTTGCGCCATTTTTGAAGCTCCTCCAAACAACCATAGCACAGTATCCTTCACTTTTTGATAGGTAATGGAACTGTTGGGAAGATAGCAAGTAACTTGGTTGGCGCTTCCAACATCCAGGGTTGACATTAGTAATTTGGCTTTATGCCGATATGAAGCACCTTCTACTGCAAACTCAAATAATTTAAAGAATCCATGGATGTTCCCATCACGATCAAATGGAGGCAGCTTATCAATAAAATATTCTTGAAGAAACTCCTTATTCCATTTAAGCACAGTGTTCAAGGCAAGCTTGAGTTTGGCATATTCAACAGTTGCAGAGTTCTGAGATGATTTATTAACAAAGCAAGCCTGATATGACATGACTAGCGGCGGAGGAACGTTTATCAGTCTATGTGATTGATCAATGGCCCCCTGTAGTGAGCACCACTGTTATAAAATTTGGCATTATCAATGAGATACGCCATAAACAATTGCACAGGGTTCAACCTACTGAGCAATAGGACCAACAATATGAGGATAGTTGCCCCTGAACCAACAGAAATAAACTTATTAATAAATGTGGAGCACTTGCTCTCACTATACTCTTTTATTTATTATAATAACTGTAGCAGTCCTTCTCTATTCCGCACACTCTTAAACTATTAACAACCAACCTGCATCTATCATCTCATCCCGCTTGTATTGTAGTGACTTTGGATGGTACCACTTTCATGGCTTAGTAATTCACTTCGCCATATCTCATTGGTTTTATCAATACTTCATTTTTTAATTTGTGATCACCCAATTTGACCGATTTCCAAACAACCCAATATCACCTCATTTTGAGCACTCAAATTAATCATACTCATAACAACTCGGCAGATTCCATCTGTCCCACCATATTGACTTAGGGTGTAACATCCAGTCATATCAGAATCGTGACAATGATTTTTAAAACCCATTCAATTTTCGAAATTTAAAACTCAAGTCAGCCTTGCATTTGATCAATAACTTGAGTTTGAACCATTTTTAGCTATAACACCCTGCCCAATGGAAGCGTGCACTTATTGGTGCACCTGGGCTTAGCACTACTTCCATAAATAGATTGATTTCCCAAAATTTTTTGAATATAATTTCTTCAATACCAACTTTACTCGTTGGTTTCTTCCCCTTAATAAAACCCCTCATTAGTTTTACATTTTTTTTCTTATGTTAAATTGGTCAAACCTGTGCGCAGATCTGTTTGAGGAGGTCTCTCACAATATTAGCTATTTTATTTCTACATATATCACCCTCGCATCTGGTGCACAGCTGCTCCACTTTGGTCCCTATTGGGAAGTTGATATGACTGGATGATATGATACCCATATCAGCATATTGGAGGGCGATTAAGATGAGTCTCGAGATTTATGAAAAATGGATACACGAATTATAAACAAACAAAATGAGACTTTTAGCAAATTGAGAGAATTTATACTGAGATTCAATATGAATGAGAGAAATAAAAAGGGAAGAAGAATAGAAGATTACCAAGCTGAGGATGCATCCAGCTGGGGAATTAAGGTATAAAGAGTCTCATGGACGATTAAAGGGAGTAGTCTTTTTATGAGGGAAGAGAGAGAGCGCAGATAAGCCTGCAATTTATATTAAAATAAAGGTCAAAATAAGGGGCAATAGCTCAATATATTTTATTTAGTCATATTATAAGTTGGTGAACCTTATATTATCTGATTTGGTTGCTCAGTGGCTCATACCCTGTGCAAATCCAACTCAGCGGAATCAAGCCTAAATGCTGAGAATCAACAGTGGTGCTCACTACAGGGGGCCCACTAAGCAACTGTAGTTGGAGAAACAAAAGCCAATTACTCTACAATGATGGGTCCTCGTCCTTTCTGACACAACTTAATTGGATTCTAGGCGCGGTATGCTGAAGAAGCCTAGGAGGCTTTTAACCCCAAACTAACATTATTCACTGTTACCAAACCAGGGGATGATGGAGTTATGATTAATTTGCATATTGAGAATTTCCCTGAGCTGATGACCAATCAACAAGGACGCTCCACAAATGTGACTCCTCAGCAACTGAGGAATATTATGGAGTGGCTGTTGCGTGGGTATCATCTATATGAGGATGATACTGGGGAAAATGCCCTGAGTTTATTCTATAACCAACGCAATCAAGAAAATCGATACATGCTGTACATGTCTTATTTAGATGTGACTACTATGGGGTTAGCTCACCGCCTTGGTACCCACAGAATTGAGGAATACTTAGTCACTTATTTACAGCCCTCGATTCACCAGCTACTGCATGTGCTGGCTCATCATAATATAGAAATTAGAGATGTATTACGGTTTACACAAGCACAGAAGCACTACACCCGCCTTCTGCTCAACCACCTTGATTGTTCATTTTCAGAAATACAAGGGGCGCTGGCACAGATGGATTATCACATTGGGGACGTCTGCCATTGATTGGACGTTCTGGTACCACAGTTAAATTTAGAATTACCTTGAGTAATAAGAGAACTTCTGGAGCAGCATAGCCTATTGGCAGAATGGATTCAGGATATAACGGCAATGGGGAATAATACTATGCACTTTATGATGGAGCTAACTGAATGGGCAGAAGCTCTCAAAGCTGTGATTGCCCAGCTCAAGGAAAAAATGACCCTGATGGAATGGCAAGTGGAAGACCAAGTCAGCTCTCTGTCAGCTGAATTAACCCAACTTTGCATCAAATGGAGTACCCAGCGAATGACAGATAAAGCGCTTATCCTTTGGTCAACATCTCCCGAGTATCTCCAGCTTATTCACCGAGTTACACAACTGGAAGTCATTAGTCAGGCTGAGCATCGACAAGCCTTCCCTATTCCAATTAGTGAGATAAGAGATTATGCAGAAATGCAAGGGCGCCTTGATACTCTTCAATGGGCCAATGATGAATCAGTAAGGGAATGATCCTACCTTATAAACCAAGTAAATGTCACCAATTAACAAGCGGAAACTGCAAGTTGACAGCAAACCTGCTTGCAGAATATAATCAAATAAGTTCTTTCGCGAGTACAAGCTGTGGAACAGCAACTGAACGAAGAAAGGGGAGTCCCCCAGGAATTGCAACAACAGTATGAAACACTGCAACAGGAAATTCAGGATGGGCGGTGTGAATGTTATTCAGTTAAAGCGGAGCAGTTGATCAACAAACAGTTCATGGAGCATACTGAAGCTGGGGGGAATGGGGCAGTTAGTGGCGACTTGGGGGAAGAATGTTATGGATCAGTAAATGAATATCCATCAGGCGGTATGGTGGACCCCCATGTGACACCACTTCTCTCAATTCCTTTTAGATAAGTTCAAGTTCATCCAGCCAGCTTTATGATAACACATCAAGTAATGGTTTCTATAATCGCTCTGACAACAATTTGCCTGCCCCTTACCCAGGAACCTAGAGCAAAGTGATTTTGTTAATATTGAAAAATTACCTCCTTTCAGTCATGATGGGAACCTACACGGTTACTTTAAGCAGTTTGAATTTGCTGTGGAAGGAGCTACCAATTGACAAAAAGCACAATTGTTGCTGTCCACTTTGTATGTGGAAAGCGCTGATCAGGTGACCTGCTATCTTCCCAACAGCTCAGTATCTTACGCACAAGTAAAAGTGATCATCATCTGGCTGTTTGGGGGCGCTACCAAGATGTCTCAATGGAAAGCTGACTTTATGACTATACAGTTTTACCAAAATGAGACTCTGTCAGAATTCGCTGAGCAGTTTTTGGTGGAAGCACACGTTCTACTTGGAGCTAATATTTTAACCACTGAAGATGTAGTTATAGCAATGATGGCGGCTGTCAAACCATATTGGGAACTATATAATGCTATGTCCCATGTGTTGGATGGGGATACCGGAATTATTTGAATTCTGAACGCCTTATGTCAGCTCTCCACCATGAACAGCGCCCCCAAAGTACCCTGAAAAATCACTGTTGCCCCCACTCCAACCCTTGCGGGATATAGGCCGCAGCAACTGGGTTATCAGCCGCTGGAACATATTTGTCCCTCACATGAGTCAATAGACCCTTTCCGGCCCAGGTATGCTTCACCAGTTTGTCCGCAACTTTGGAACCTTACCAGCAATATTTGACCTGATTCTCCCACCCCAAACTATATACGCGCACCTTTTATGAACACTTGCTTCCAGTGCGGACAAAGAGGGCATTATGCAGTCAATTGCCCTAGTCAACCACATGTGTACGCAATGCCAACTAAGATAATTGATCAGGTAAAAGCTCAAGCAGAGTAGAGACGGGTTGATCTACCTCTGGTAAGTCCAAATCACTTGTCCCCAACAATCCATAAATGTCTTTTCAGGTAGAAATTGGACCTCAATTGGATAATTTGTTATACCAGCAGCTTTTGTTGGATACCCCTGCTTCTGCTTACATGAGTAAAGGCTCACCCCATTGGGCTGAGCTTCGCCAAGACGTGCAGAAGCCATATGCGTGGCAGATCCTAAAAACAGGATGGCATCAGCAACTCGGATCCTTCACCAAAAGTCACTCCTTTAGTAGGGGTTAACGTAGCTATTCCAGTGGATAAAATCGCTAGTGAGTATCCTCAAGTCAGCAAGGGCATTTCTTCCTTTTTGAGTAGCACAAAGCCCTTGAATGTACAAGTAATAAACACCAATGATTCTTCTACTCAGAATGTACTTATTGCGACATATTCGTTCAAAACACAAAAATCTGTGCTATCATAGACACAGGAGCAACTTTGAACATAGTCTCTACTCTGTTGGTGGCTAAACTTATGTTGAAACTGGATGTGGACCATCAAGTAGTATATGAGACCACAGGAATGCACAGCACTGTGTCAGAAGGAGCATATAGTGCGTTGCCTTTACAATTCAGGTCAGTCCAGGTGTCTGCTCCGGCGGTGGTTTTGCCAAATAACCACTATGATATGTTAATTGGCGCAGCTTTTATGAGGAAATTTGGCGCTGTGATAAATATGGTGGAAGAAACCTTACCATGTTTGGCCAACAAATCCCAGTATATTTTTCCTCTGGTGGAATCCCAACAGATCCAGTCCACTCTGGACAGGTCAATCTAGATTACAGCGATGGAGTGATTCCTGTTTGTTTTCAGTGACTGAGTCAGCATACTAGGATCCTCCCCAACCAGATATATGAGTACAAAGGAATCCCGCTTTGAGCAACGCGCGCTTTAAGCCTACCATCTGGACACCAGAGCATAGTGGGGACTGGGCTGGAAATAGATATCCCTTAGGGGCTTTATGGAGAAATTATGGCGCATCACCAGCGCTCACAGCTTAAACCACATGTGGCTCCAGGGTTACTGCTGCCTGGGAATGGGGAGATGAAGGTGCTGCTAGCAAATCTACAGAAGAAAGCAATAATGATCCGTCAGCACCAAGTGGTGGCTTACCTACACTTTTTCCCTATAAAAGAAGTTCATCATATTCAAGATTTCAGCTCATGGGAGAATCTTGTATTACCAGCTTTCTCCTTGTTTGGCGTACTGACTGTTGAATTTTTGGTATATTGAGAGTAACTGGTTCTTCTTATAAGGTAAGATGGAGTTTAAAACATCTATTGTATGAAGACAACAGACCAGATGGTGACTATAATTAAAATATAACTCCTTAGTAATTCTATTGGAAGTTGTATTATCCTGTAATTACTTAGATGATGGCACGCTGCCCTGATCTTCCTGATCCTAAGTAAATCCTCGACATAACACAATATAAAGTATTAATACAAAAGCTTATAAAATAAATTATAGAACTGTAGGAATATTTGATGTTTTTTATTAGTAATAACTTGGGATAATTTATAGGGTTTGATGTTCACCACATCTTACACATGACACCTCAATTTCTTAATGGCACTTGGCCAGAGAAAGTAACGAGCTTGTTTGAGGGTCTACAATTAATTCAACTTGAAATATCCCAATCATCTCAGAGTCGGTCTCAAACTTGGAAATATATCCAAGATAACATTTCTAACACGTCTGATAAATAGCTGAACTGATACTCATCTCAAGCAATTGGCAGCACATACCAAGGCGATTCATACCACTAATTAATAATTAATTTGATCAAAAACTCGATCAACATTTAAAACTAATTTTGATATAGACCAACAAAGCCCATGTGCCCAGGTTATTTAGTCAGCTATTATTATAGGTCCAACTAAACCAACAAAGCCCACATGCCCGTGTCATCATAGTCAAATATTATTAAGTAGAATCACTAGGCCACAAAACCCAAGTTCAGATATACTTAGGATATTTTTGATTTATAATTACCAACAATTTATATCCAGTCAACTAATCAACACTGACCGTGGTTCCATGAGAAGCGCTCACAGGATTATTGGCGGAACAACAAGATAAGTCTATGGCATTATTTCAAAAAGTATCAGGATATTTTTGCAAATAACAATCATGATCTGGGGTGCTCTCAAGGGATGGTATATCAGATAGATATGGGGGATCACCCTCCCACTTGTTCATGACCTATTAGATGTTCAAAAGCAGTGGAAGAGGTTATCTCTGACGAAGTGGATAAACTGATTGAGCAAGGAATGCTAGAACTGTCAAACAGTCCATGGGCGTCACCTGTGCTCATTGTAAAAAAGAAGGATGGCACTAATTGAGTGGTTATTGACTATCATAAACTCAATAATATAACAAAGAAGGATTTCTACCCTCTTCTGTGGATTGATGATGCATTAGACCATTTGGGCGGGGAGAACTTTTTTCCGCCATGGATCTGATCTCAGGATACTGGCAGATCGAATTGCCATTAGTGGAATGGGAGAAATGTGCAATCATCACATTGAGAGGGTTGTTCCAGCTGACTCGCATGCCTGCAAGGTTGTGTAATGCCCCAGCTATGTTTCATCAGGCCATGGATACTATTTTAGGCGATTTAAAGCTGACCTGCGTTCTCGTTTACCTTGATGACATCAATGTGTTTTCGCGGACACTTACAGAGCACCTGGCCCACTTGGAGAAAGTGTTTCAGTGCCTCGCTTCTGCTAATATCAAAATTAAGCCACAAAAGTGTCATTTCTTTAAAGAGCAATTGGAATACATCAGGTTTGTCATGGATTCAAATGGACTTAAACTGCAAATGGCTAAAGTGGACGCAATAAGCAAGATGACTCAGCCAGGGAATAAACGGGACATTCAGGTGTTTCTGGGGATGGTTAGGTATTATTGACGGTTCATTCCCAATTTCAGCTGCATTGGGGCCCCGCTTTTCATGTATTTTGAAGAAAAACGCTTCTTTCAATTGGACAGAACGATGCCAGAACGCTTTTGATGTATTGCATACCACGTTAGAAAGCGCACCCATTTTGCAATATCCCAACTTTGATAAACAGTTCATAGTACAAACTGACGCATCCCTCACTGCTATTGGGGCAGTATTATCTCAGAAGGATGATGATGGCGTGGACCATCCTGTTGCATTCTGTGGTCAAAGTTTGAACTGTCATGAACAAAACTACACCATAACCAAGTGGGTGTGTTTAGCTGTGATCTACGCTTACAAACTGTTTTTGGTATATTTGCATGAGGTAAGATTTCAAGTAGTGACGGATCATGCTTCCTTGCGCTGGCTACAGAATCTGCATGAACCAGAAGGACGGCTCGCACGTTGGGCTCTGAAGCTGCAAGCATACAATTTCAAGATTTCACATTGACCTGGGGCAAAACATCAAAACGCGGATTGTCTTTCTCAGTTGCCCATGGTTGCTATTGTGGCAGATCTAGCTGATATAATGTACAAAAAGATGGTGGCGAACAAATACCAGGATGAGCCGCTGCAGGTGATCAAGGTATTAGATGGACTCTGGGAGAATACCTTTGTACAAGGGGAAGAATTATATAAGCGGATTGGAGACTTGACACTGAATTTTCCTAAGCCTTTGGCTAGACCCTCAATAATTATGAATGCTCATTGGGCTGTTGGCCATGGAGTATTGCAGAAAACGCTAGAGTTTTTGCGACACCAATACTTCTGGGAAAGCATGCATCATGACGTATTGGAAATGGTTAGCTGTTGCCATCAGTGTCAAGTGGAAAAACCTTTCCACAAGAAAACCACCTACCAACTAGTGAAACCCCAGTTTGCATTGCACACCATTTCCATTGATGTAGTGGGACCTCTGCTGACTAGTGCCAATTGATCCAAGTATATAATTGTTACTATCAATCATTTGACCCGATAGGTGGAGGCCAGGGCTATTAGTGACTTGGACGCGGTCACCACTGCCAAGTTTATTATGGAGTGGGTTATACAGTGACACGGCTGCCCATAGTTCATTCTGACAGATAATGGAATCAACTTCACTTCACATATCCTACCAAAGTTAAATGAGTTGATGGCGATTCATGGGGTTTTGACCACCCCCTATCATCTGGAATCAAATGGGATGGTGGAGCGAGTCAATGGAACCCTAGTGAACATACTCCGCAAATTGATAATGGACCAGCCCTCAGAATGGAGTGCCCTTATACCTACTGCTGTGTTCACTTATAATATCAGCTATCATTCTGCCACTGGTAAGAGTCCATTTCAAATGCTGTATGGTTGACATCTGGCTCTGCCTGCCTTGCTATATTCATGTGTAGAAGACACCGGTGGGGTGAATCTTCAGCAATATCTGAAACAACTCACGGATACATTAATCAAATTGCAAACGGAAGCCTACTCCACCAGTTTGGCTAAGAAGATTCATGACCAGGTGGCTGACCAGAAGCGTCAGAGTGGACTTCCATTGTTTGCTGTAGGGAATTATGTTTTATTCCATGATCAGCATGGATTTGGACGAAAAAATAATCTCTCTGACATTTGGGTCAGCCAACTGAGATTATCTAGAAGACTGGCATGGATGTATATACAATTAAGGAGCCTGCTGGGGGTCAGATTATCAACTGAGTCCACGCGAAGTTCCTTCAAGCATATAAACATTAAGAGCCTATCATCCAGTCAAAGGGGGGGAAATGTCAGGAAGTCGATATGATTGGATGTTACAATACCCATATCGGCGGATAAGAGGGGGATCAAGATGAGTCTTGAGATTAATGAAAAAGGGATACACAAATTAAAATTGAGTGAAATGAGACATTCATTGAATTGAGAGAATTTATGCTGAGATTCAATATGAATGAGAGTAATTCAAAAAGGGAAGAAGAATATAAGATTACCAAGCTGAGGATGCTTCTGGATGGGGAACTGAGGTACAAAGAGTCTCATGGACGATTAAAGGGAGTAGTCTTTTAAAAATGGAAGAGAGAGAGCGCAGATGAGTCTGTAATTTATATTAAAATAAAGGTCAAAATAAGGGACGATATCTTCATACATATTTTATTGAGTCTTATTATAAGTTGGCGATCCTCATATCATCCAATTTGGTTGCTCAGTGGCTCATACCCTGTGAAAATCCAACTCAGTGGAATCAAGCCCAAATGCCAAGAATCAACAGTCCCCTATAAACCAAAGCACCCTTTACACTCCTGCCCAGAACACTGCTTGGATATAAACTCCTGTTTGGGGTCAAACCAAGTCTTTTTGTTTTGTACAATATCTATGAATCTACACCACAATGAACAACCTCGCATTTTGTTACATTGATTCCTGAACCCTCTATGGGGCTATCTTCAACCTAGTACTGATGACAAGTTCCCTGGCATTAGGGCTTTTCACTGTGCACCACCTAACCGGGCTCTTAGCGCTATAGATACTTTCCTGACAATAACCCAGTACTTTACTACAGGTAGAGCATAGGGTTTTTATAGTTTGAGGGAATTGAGGGGTGGGAACTTTAGAATATTTTTTAATAGGACATGCAAGTCTTCTACAAAACTCTGGGACTTTTTCATCATGACTTGGCTTGACCATTGTTGGTGGTTTGATCTTTATTTCCTGCTGAATTTTTGCTTCTATTGGGGTTCCAGCATGTTTGTGTATCTTTTAATTTCCTAGAAAGGTTTCCTTATCCTTGTAGGGGTCTTCGTTAGATTAATTTCTGTGCTGGCACTCCTGTCAGAATTTCAGTCCAATGTGGCCAATTGTGCTCAGATTTTGTCATAATTTTCCAATTTTGCTGACATAGGCTTCAGCTGAATCAAACTTCCTGACAAAATTATCCCTTTTTGTTTTTCCAACTTGTTGCAAAATTAAATGAAGAGCCTCAGTTAAACCCAATGCTTGTCAATGGTGTGCCCTAAATCCACTATTTTTCTAGATGTAAGGCTCAGGATATTCCTTTTCTTTAATTTCAAGGGATGAATCAACCAATCTAGTTTTAATGGATGCGGCAGGAATCCTTACATATAGGTTTTTTTTAAATTATTCAGGAGATTGCTTGAAATACAGATGTAAGTTTGTGTAATTCTGTGGTTGAATCATAAATAAACCTTTTTGACAACCTACAGATTGGGCCAAGTTCCCACCTAATGCTTGAACTAAATCTAATTAAAACCTATTACAATAACACGGCTCAGGCTGATTATTGCTACATAGATTTAATTAAATATTAAAGCTCAGGCTGAATATCCCCACACATTTAAGTTAACCTTCTCTGCAACTACTCAGCTGGGTTGATCAACTTAATGGCAATTTTATTAATTATATTATTGGCAGCTTAGCCAAATACATTCACACACAGTTGGGCCAATTATCTCTGCCCCAATCCTTGGCAACTAGTCCCAATTAATCAGGACCAATATTAAGAAATTTATATGCAAAATTATTCAGAGAAGACCCAAAGTTAACATTTAAAAAGTTTAATGGACAATCAAACAAATGAACAACGTAATCAATTTTCCACCCTAGGGTGAAATCTGTATGTCAATCCATGTAATCGACATGATAGCACTTGCACATGGACCATCCAAAAGGGAGTATTTATTGCTATTAAGGGAAAGGCCTGCCAACTTCCTGATTAGAGGTATGTCATCTACTTAAAATGAGGCAATAATTTCACAGAAGGGGTATTTTGTCAGCATTATGATGAAACTCAAATCAAGAAGATCATAGACGATTTTGCATGCTTTTATCAATATTTGTGGCTAAATCCTCCTGATTTTGAGAGTGTTTTGCCGCCAATAAACCTAAGAAAAGGTTTTGGTCATATCAGTTCAAGGGCCAAACTGAGGTGGTAATTTATGTTGAAATTTTGTATTCTGGTGTGGCCAGGAGATGCCCTAGAGGTATAAATACCATTGCCTGACCTAATAACTGATCATCAAATAATCTAGTCTTAAATAAAGTCTATTTAAATATATCTTTATTAAATTTGTATCAAAAAGTTGCTTTTAAATATTGTTGGCAAGCTGGAATCTCAGGATCCTCAGCTTGCAACTTTGCCTGCCTCAGCTGAAGTTCCCAATATGAAGGGAATATCAAACACAAAGTCAGATGGAAAAGTTGGAGCTGGTTTTGTATGCTTAGTGCACTTTCAAACAGTTCTAAAACCATAAGCAACTGGCTAAATTGTGGATCTACCGGCCAAACTTCAGCCCAATTTACCATGCAAAATTTAATTAATCAAGTGAGTGATCCTCAGTTTTTGACAATTAGTGCTCACTAAAAATCAATGACACTTTCTGAAAGAGACTAACATAACCTTTTCTTGCAGATTTGGCCGGACAAAATTGTATTAAGATGGAATCTAGCTCTGAAGTGGGTACTTCCTACTCCCTGGATCTTATCACAGTGAGGGGGAGCTCATGCAGATACAACAATCCTAGACCCAGATTCTCCCCAACGGAAAAAAGGCTTAATATGAACAATGATACACTAAAACGTTCAAGAAGCTGTTTCTGCAAATTCAACAACCCTAACCGGCCTGAGTTCATTCCTAAGAAGACTCAATAAGATCGACAATCAAAACAAACTATAAAAAAAGGAAAAAGGAGAAAAGAATAAAAAGAAAAAAATATAACATAAAATATTAGCATTGCATACAAAATAAAATAAATTAAAAAAATATAATAAAAAAGTATATAAACTAAAATATATATATAATACCTAATCACTACTTTAGTTTGCACTTGGGGTGGGAAGAGGACCCTACGCCTTTAATCATTGGCAGTTCAGGCCAAATTTAACAATAAGAGGATTTCACTCTAAATTTGTCAGCCGTTCAGGCCAAAAAAGGATTTAATTCAAGATTTGTCAGCTGTTCAGGATAAAATTAACAATAATGTGAACTCAACTTCAGATTTGTCAACCAGTTGGGCTGAAATTAACAATAATTTTAATTCATCTTAAGATTTGTCACTGGTTGGGCCAAAAAAAACAATGACAATGATCAGTGAAGGTTAATTGGGAATCATAGAGCTTATACTCAAGTCAAGTGGGGGGATATGTCAAATTCTGTGGTTGACTCAAAAATAAACCCTTAGATAACCTACAGATTGGGCTAATTTTCCCACCTAATGCTTGAACTAATAATCTAATTAAAACCTAATACAATAACATGGCTCAGGCCAATTATTGCTACATGGTGTCTGAAAACTAAGGGATTCTGGTGTATTCCCCAACAGGTGGCAGGTGGCGGAGCATAATTCTCAGGGTTTTCAAGATGGTTGCTTTGGCAGTCATTGTCAGTCATCCTGGGTGTTTATAACTCAAAACACCCAGGGAAGGATATTTCCTAAAACTAAAAATAAGAAACACAACAAGAAATTAAACTTTGTAATCTGATGATTTATTGTGATAAGGACTGCAGGTATTTATACCTGCTTCTAGGGATATTTCAGTGCCTAGAATATTCTATGTAATTGGGTGAAATCAGGATAAATTTATATTCTATGAACGTGGAATTATTAGTCAAATGGATTAGAACGGAATTATTTATCCATTGGACACTCCCCAAATTCATTTTTATATTGGTAAAGTTTAAGACGGTTACCATTGATGGTTGACTGATATGGCAAACCATTAAAGGTTTCTAGGTTGTAGTTTACATAGGGAAGTACTTTGGTAACTCTAAAAGGCCCTTTAAAATGTGGGTGTTTTTTCTTAGAGCAAAATTTTATAAGTTCGTTTTGATACAGAAGGACTAGATCTCCTACTATAAAAACCTGGAGGGTCTTGAGGTGGTTGTCATAGTTGGTCTTCATTTGATGGGCATAATCTTGTACCAGTTTCTCCATGTCAGACCTTTTAAGTGGTGGGTTGATGGAAAATGGTTGCTGAGTTGCTTGGCTAATGGGTTGGGCTAAAACTTTATTACAAACAGTAGTTCATATGGTGTACGCTTGGTAGTACTAAGGATTTTGGTTTAGTATGCCCAAAGGATGATGGGTAAGCGTTCATGCCATTTATCAGGGTTGTCTGTGGTGCTCCGTTCCAGGGCAAGCATCATTGTTTGATTCATCCATTCTATTAGTCTGTTACACTGAGGGGTGTATGCTGTTGTCATGGAGTGGCGAGTGTGTACCTGGGCTAACATTTCATCAATTAATTTATTATTGAAGTGTGATCCCCAGTCAGTCAGGATAAGCTGAGGCGGTCCATAGATAGTAAATATCTCTTCATATAGGAACTGGGCTGTGGTAGCTGCATCATCTCGGGTAACTGCATTAGCAATAGGCCAACAGCTAAAGTATTCAGTGGCTACTAGATTATACTTTGATCCATCAAAGGCAACCCTTAAAGGTCACATAAAGTTGAGGCCCCGCATCTTGAATAGTCCAGGTGTTGCTGTAGGGTTCTGGGGTTTCTGAGCACCTGGTAACTTGGAAAAGACTTGGCAGGCATGGCATGGCGTGTGGATACATAGTTGCTAACTTCAGTTAGGCGTTTGGCCACCATTATACAGCGAAGAGTCTTAACCAGGTGGCTTGTACTCCAAAGTGTCCAGAATCATCATGAGCCTCCTTTATCCAATGCACGCATTGGCTTCTTGGGACCACCTGGGCCACTAATCCCTTGGTACATACATATAGGTTCCCTTCAAATGTTATAATTTTTGAACAACGTTTCTTAAATGATAGTATATCCTGGACATCACTTGGTACTTCAAAATCCTCTAAGAACTTCCATATTTTCAGGAGCTCATTCTTGAGGTTAATCTCCCCCAATATGGAAGATTGCTGGTCCGCTAGATTATTATGAATTATTGATAGCCTATCTGCTACTGCGTTAAGCTGTCCAGGGAGGTGCACCAGTTTCAAATTGAACTCCATTAGCTCATATTTCCAGATTTCCCAGCGACCATTTGGAATGGGGATATTTAGCAGAAAACTTACTGCTGCGTTATCAGTGATCACTGTGTCCCGCCGGTCCAACAGATGTTATCTGAATTTACAAAGAGCGAACTCCACAGCTAGAACCTCTTCCTCATATGTTGAGTAGTTGTATTCCGCTGGGGCAAGCTTCTTGGAGATGAATTCAACTGGTAGATACTTGTTTCCTCAAAGCTTCGTAAGCACAGTCCCAATGGCTGAATCACTGGCATCTGTAAACACCTTAAATTCTTCATCAAAGTTGAGGAAGATTAAAATAGGAGCTTGAACTAAGGCGTTTCTCAGGCTGACAAAACTCTGGTGAGCTGCATCACTGAAGTCCCAAGAGGTTCCCTTCTTCTGGAGTTGGTACAATGGAGCGGCTATCTTTCTGAAGTTTGGAATAAAGGCCCAATAGTAGTTGACATTTTCCAGAAAGCTAAGGAGTTCAGCTGCATTATTTAAGATGGGCCAGGTAGAAGTGGCTTCCACCTTAGAGGGGTCAGTGCGTTTTCCTTCTGGCCAGATAATGTGCCCTAGCATCAGCTATCTAGTGCAGAGTATCAACTTTGACTCATTGATGCCAAGGTTGCTTCCTTAATCCAACGAAGTACTTCTCCTAGGTCCTGCAGGTGCTGATTGAAATTAGTTGAATAGATGGTGATATCATCGAGGTAAACAGTGACACACCAACTTGTTAATCCACGGAATAGTTCGTCCATAACCTTTTGGAAGGTTCTAGGAGCTCCAGTAAGACCAAAAGGCATTTTAGTGTATTTGAACTGTCCAAATTTGGTGACAAATGCCATTTTCAGAATAAACTCCTCCTCCATTGACAGTTGATAGTGTCCAGAGAACAAATCGGTATTGGTAAAGTACTGAGCGCCTCCCATGGTATTGAATATGTCTGTGATCAGTGGCATCAAGTATGCATATTTCTTTGTTACTTGGTTTAGAGGGATGTAGTCACCACACAAGCGTAGTTTTCCATTTTTTTGGGACAACTACGACAGGAAATTCCCATGGTGATTGAGAGAGGCGAATGAAGCCACTAATTAGACCTTTCTTGATTTCTGCTTCAACAAATTTTTCTCATGCTTGTGGCAGGCGGTAGGGTTGTCTGGTAATAGGTTTAGCATCGCTGACATCAGTCTGGTGTGAGCTCAAGGTTGAGAGGGGAACATCATCGCCATCATGTCAGAAAAGTGTCTCAAATTGTCTGAGTAGTTGCGATAGATCTGCCTTTTGCTGATACTCCAAGTGGGTTAGGGCATTAATTTTTTCTGTTAACTCATCACACCAGTAGGTAGACAGTTGCGCCGGGGTATCTGATGGCCTTTCTGGGCTAGAATATGTAACAGCAGAGGCTTCATTCCTTTTTCTGTATTCATAAACCATTGGTCCAATTCAAAGTTGTCATGTATTCCAAACTCCTTCAGGGCCTGCCAGGAAAGCAACAACTAGAAGTGAAGTGATCAAAGACTACTGCATCAATAAAGCGGATTTTGCCAGCTATCTCCACATGAAGGTCAAATACTTGACCGCAACAAGATTGTTGAGTTCCACCAGCAATAAGGAAGACCATGTCACTCTGAAGGATGTCCTCATATCCAATGTCCAGAAGGAACTTCTTTGTTACAATATTTGCTGAAGAACCTGTATTGAGGAGGATGGGCACTGAGTATCCAAAGAGGGATCCCATGGTGTGGGGTGCTCCAGTATTAGTAAGTAGGGACTCCTGCTTTGGGCCTCCATTTCGAAGCTGAGTTAGCCCAATGGCTTGGGGAAAGTCTTGCTGTAGTGCCGGGCTGGACTTGCACAGGTCCCCAAGGGGTATGGGATAATTGTCTCTTCTAAAACCTTGGTAGCTGAGACCCCTTTTGGTCAGTATGACACTGGGCTAGGAACTGGTACCTTAGGTTGTTGTGAAACTCAGAATTTTGTGGCAGTTGTTCTCATCACTACTTGATGGGTTTCTGTAGGGACAACTGCTGTATTACTTGAGTAGTGTTGAGGCTGCAGGTTTCCCAAAGCCTGCTTGGCAAATTCAGTTAATTGGAGAGACGCATCATCTTGTTTTAATTCTGGGTTCATAATATTCTTTCATAGGTACTTCATGTGGTTCATTAGGTTCTTTCTGCTCTGGGTTCAAAATGTCATAAATTCTCATTTTTTGTTGGGTCATATATATTGTGGCTGGCTAAGTCTTCTTGCTTCCGTTTTTAAGCAGCATATATTTCTGCCAGCAGGAGTTTTCAGGCTTGTTCTGTTTCAGGCTTTGCTGATGAGTATTCAATCTGTTGGAGGGGGGTCTGAGGCTGTCCTGGTGGTGGTCCAACATAGGGGTGCTGGTAAGGCATTGTCCCCATTCCATAGCATTCATTTGATGGTGGGGTTGTATAAGAATAGGGATATGGCGAGTTAAAGTCCCACTGGCGCTCCCCCATAAGGCATTGGTGGCAGATTAGGGTACTGATGTGGTACAGACTGAGCAAATTTTGCCTGCCCAGGAGCTAGAGGTGCAACATGATTTCTTCAATTAGCTCTGGCAGGACACCTTCCATCTAAATGAACCACTTTGCACCGCCAGCAGGGGTTTTGGCACTGTCTAAAATGATGCCCAGGCTCATTACAATTGTGGTAAAAAAGGTTGTTTCGTGGAGGGTGTCCTTGTACTAGCATAGTGAGCTGTTGTACTTGCTCTTAAAGGGCATTCATCTGTGTGGTAAACTCAGAGGGTGGATTGATATGTTGGAACTTTTTGGTAAACTCACCCTCATGTTCTTCCTCCTCTAGCTCCAGCCTTCCTGGTGTTTGATTTTGTAGATTAACGGCTGTCTAGAAGAGCATATTGGCAGCAGACTTCAATGGCATGGTCAGCACATGAAGGTTGGGAAACCAGAACAGCATTTAGGTATAGTTCTTCTAAGGCATCAGTGACCCTTCCAATAACTGTTGGTCCATATCTTCACAGCGTCAGTTGCTAGACTGGTGCCATTGTCCAAGTAAGTCCTCAAATTTATCCATAAAATAGTTGAGGTTATTGTAATCCTTCAGGTGCATGCGCTGGAACTTCTCTCATAGTTGTGTGGTAGATATCTGAAACTTGGCATGGGCACACTCCTGCCATTCACCCCAGGTGTTGAATGGGAGGTTGGCACTATGCCACCGCCTTGCCACACCTTTAGAAGGCTGGGTACCTCACAGAGTCGTTGGCGCTCACTCACGTCATAGTCATCCCCCCTAGAGTTATAGGCTTCCAACTATTCATCTATCAGACTGTTTTCAAATTTCTCTAGGATTTGCCTGGTGTAGAGTTTCATTAACGTCAGGGTAGAAGCCTGGCCTTGGAAGGCATTTACAGGTACCCTGGTAGGATCACCAATTTGTCAGGAAACTAAGGGATTATGGTGTATTCCCCAACAGGTGGCAGGTGGTGGAGCGTAATTCTCAAGGTTTTCAGGATGGTCACTTTAGCGATTGTCATCAGTCATCCTGGGTGTTTATAACTTAAAACGCCCAGGGAAGGATATTTCTTAGAACTGGAAGATAAGAATCATAACAAGAAATTAAACTTTGGAATCTGAAGATTTATTGTTTTAAGGACTGCAAGTATTTATACCTGATTCTAGGGTCTTTACAGTGCCTAAAGTATTCTAGGAGAATTAAGTGAAATTAGGATAAATGTGAATATTCTATAAACGTGGAATTATTAGTCAAATGGATTAGAACGGAATTATATATCCATTGGACAATGGATTTAATTATATTATTAAAGCTCAGACTGAATATCCCCACACATTTAGGTTAACCTTCTCTGCAACTACTCAGCTGGGTTGATCAACTTAATGGCAATTTTATTAATTATATTATTGGCAGCTTGGGCCAAATACATTTGCACAGTTGGGCCAATTATCTCTGCCCCAATCCTTGGCAACTAGTCCTGATTAATCAGGACCAATATTAAGAAATTTATATGCAAAATTATTCAGAGAAGACCCAAAGTTAACATTTAAAAGTTTAATGGACAATCAAACAAATGAACAACGTAATCAATTTTCCACCCTAGGGTGAAATTTGTATGTCAATTCATGTAATCAACATGATAGCACTTGCACATGGACCATCCAAAAGGGAGTATTTATTGCTATTAAGGGAAAGGCCTGCCAACTTCCTGATTAGAGGTATGTCATCTACTTAAAATGAGGCAAGAATTTCACAGAAGGGGTATTTTGTCAGCAGTATGACAAAACTCAAATCAAGAAGATTCTAGGACAATTTTGCATGCTTTTATCACAATTTTGTACCTAAAATACTCCTGATTTTGAGAGTATTTTGTTACCAGTAAACATAAAAAAAGGTTTCAGTAATATCAGTTCAGGGCCAAACTGAAGTGCTAATTTATGTTGAAATTTTGTATTCTGGTGTGGCCAGGAGATGCCCTAGAGGTATAAATACCAGTGCCTGACCTAATAACTGATCATCAAATAATCTAGTCTTAAATAAAATCTATTTTATTATAATTTTATTTGAGGTTGTCTGACCTTGGGACAAATATACCACACTGATAGAGAGGATAGGGAGTAGGGAGCAACAATATAGGAGTGGAGGACAAAACCCAATTACTGGGGGTAAACCCTTTCTGCGCATGTTCTGATAGGTCAGGATTACATGAATTTAACTTCACTGATTCTCTTGGTTGGACCAAGGCATGGTGCACAAATCCACATGTTCAGATATCCTCTTGGTACAGAAATGCAATTAATGCAATTTCTGCCATGACAGGATTTGAACCCACGATGTGAGGGGTAGTGGGACGCCCTCTTGACTATGCCACACCCCCTAAGTCTATTTTATTATATCTTTCTTTAATTTTTATCTAAAGTCACTTTTGGAGAGTGTTGGCAAGCTGCAATCTCAGGATACCCAGCTTGCAACTTTGCCTGCCTCAGCTGAAGTTCCTAATTATGAAGGTAAAATCAAACCCAAACTCAGACAGAAGTTGGAGCCATTTTTGTATGCTTAGTGCATTTCCAAACAGTTATAAAACCGTAAGCAACTGGCTAAATTGAGGATCCACCAGCTGAACTTTAGCCAATTTACCATTCAGGATTTAATTAATCAACTGAGCTATTCTCAAATTTTGACAAAGTTCTTCAATGAAAACTTAAATTATTGGTCAATAATCTGTATCATTGTTAGTCTTATAAATTAAATATTTTGTTATGGTAGAATTTTGATAAATCTGCAATTTAAATTTAACCTTAAGTTAAGTTACATCTGAGCTTTCATCAAGTATGTATATTTAATGCTTTATTGTAGAAATGATTATTTTATATGTTCTGTGAAGTACAATATTTGCTCACCATTATATATTTACTGTCTTGTGATATATACATGTACAAATGTATACTATCATTATGTAGTAATTGTGTTTCTATATCTTTATACAACGTGGTTTAGATATCATAATGAGTGGATCTCAGTTCAGCGCAATCTCTTAGTGTACTGGTTGTTGATATCTCAGTTTTTGTTCAGTATTGTTTGTTGCTTGTGATTGCTTTAAATGTAATATCTTATATAATAGTTCAATACATGGATGCTCTTATCTCTGGTGGTGCATGTATGAGTCTGTATATTGGTGAGTGTGTGATAGTGTGTGTTCAAAAGACTGCATAAACTGGTCTCTGCTGAGGTGTATATTAGCAGCCAGCCTGAATGTGTTTCATAAATTGATAATATAAATTCAAATTAATTACTGAAAACTGCCTGCAACTTAGCCATAAAAGATTACACTTGAGGCCTGCAAAGGGTTATATAAAATTATACTATTCCATCAACAAATTGACATAATTTGAGCAATTTAATAATGAGTTTGACTGTCACATTGATTTTTATAATTGAAAATTACAAATTTGACTTAAAGTAATTAAGGTGGGTTGACCTTGGGACAAATATGACACATCAAGATTTTTTCTAGCCAGTACAGGATTTGAACATGTGTTAAACAAAACCTGCACTAGAGTGGAAGCAGGAATTACCCTGCCAGGCCAACCCCCTTACAAATTACACTTTAATATATATATAACCTTTTCTTTTGATTCACCCACTTTTTGGTTAAATCCTGATTGATTAATTTAAAAAAACAAACTCCACTCATCATTGGCCCTCTCCAGTCCCCTATGTTGATGAGCTCAACGCCCGCTGCCCCCTTGTGGGGCAGGGGGCGCCCCCTACTAATGTTTTTCAGCCTCTGCCAAAATGCGCCTGGGCTGGTTCTACTAGCCCTCCCAACTCAACATTCGCTTCATTCCGCCTAAGGACCTAGCTTTACACCTCGCCTGCACTCAGGCAGTGCCCCATTGCCCCATAGTACTCCCTCGGAGCACCATGCACTTTGGCCTTTGGGTCAAATATGGCAAGTTGTTCCCATATTCTGACTGCCTTATCATCAAACTTGCCCAGGATCTTTTGCATCTTGCTGGCTTCAACTTCTGCCCCTTCAAGGGGTATTTTGACCTTGGCTTCCTGTGTGAAGCTGATGCAGCAGTTGCAGCTACCATTCCCCTGGTGTTCCAGAGGTTACCCCTCCCTACCACTAGAACCCAGTTGCCCACTGATACCACTCTAATGGTTCAGTTTGCAGGCCTCCCTACCCACCTCCCCCCCCCAAAAAAATTTTATACAATTAACTGTTGGCCAGTTTGTCAGCATACAGTTAAGACCCCATCCTCCAATTTGTAGTTCTCATTGGAGCCTCTTGACTTGCAGGCCCTCATGCCTTCACAACCATACATCCCACTTCCTCGAAGGTTGTCTTCTAGATTCTCCCTTGCACCATCATTCTCTCTGCCCCAGACCATCCTTTCTGGGCCAGCGTGGATGGAGGGCGCACCATCTGCCCTACCTGTTTCAAACTAGACCATTAAAAACGGTGCTGCCCCTCCAACACCCAAGCTGCAGCCCACACACTCAACTGTTCACACAATGACCCAATTGCTAACCTGGTTACTTTCTTCCCCTGGGGCACCTTCCTCCCCCTCCTATCAAAAAGCTGGAATCTGCAGCTGTGCCAGCCCCAGCCAATCAGGAGCAGTGTCCTCAAGCCCCTTCTCCTCAATCAACTAATCAGGGGTCTGACTGGACTCCAGTCAATTCTAAGCCACACTTGCTATAATCCCAAGCCATGCTCCCCCATGCCAACGCATTCTCCTGAATTAATTATTGTCAACCAAAATCTCTGGAATTATTTGGACAAAGTCTATGAATTGGGTGATCCTGTCTCCAAATTGATCAGCCCTTCTTGCTTTGAAAAGTTCATCAATGCCTACTATGTGGTACAGTTCCCCCCTCACTACTATTTGCCTCACCCAGGTGCCCCCATATTCCAATCCAATCATCAGTTATTTAGAGAGGTAATTGCCTCCCTACATGATATATTGCTCTGGTCTGCCGCAAGTTTGTCCATTGAGTTTTTATCCAAAGGCATTGTCCCCCCTCTCATGGACCCCATGCTGACCCTCCCACAACAACAATAATTTCTCCACCAATTCTCTTTTGCCAGCAATAATATCAAATTCTTGGCGCAACAAGCTAAGTTTAGCCCAAAAACCTGCCTCACCCCCAAGGTTGTAGACATGGCTTCTTCCTTGCGTGACATCTGCCTTAAATGTGAGAAGACCCTTGCCATTTACCTGTCTAATTGCCTCAAAAAAGGTATCCCTTGGCCAGCGCCACTCCCCTCACTGGACCCCCACTTCCAAGATGCGCCTATGCCCTTGCTCTCTGCTTTGTGCCACTGCCTATTGGCCCCAGTTGAGCTCACTTAGCCTCCTGGTCCCCCCTCTCCCTCCACCATGGTTGGTTAGCAGTTTTCACATCTGACTTGGTTGGAGTTTAGCGTTTGGTTTTTCACATCATTTGCAGGGCTTCAGCCATGTTGTTTCAACTTTTGGTGTGGTTTTCTTTTGTTAGTGCTTGGCAATGTCCATCCCCTGGTCAATGTGCCTTGATTAAATTTTAACTTTTATATATAAGATATATATAGCCATTTATTTTATGTACTCAGCAATGTGTGTCCTTAGTTGCTTACAGTTTACACTTGGACCCAATCCAATATAAGAACTAATTTGTATTTATGAAAAAAATTATAAGCCATTTTGAAATATGGTGCTGACTTTAAAAGGTTTTTATTGATTATTTATACTTTTTATCAATTTTTCATACTTTTTAGTGCATTTTATGAAGTTAGTTCTTTTTTTCAATTTATATATATATGTAGATAGCTATCAATAAGTTTAGAAATGTACAAACCTATTGAATTATTCAACCACCAACCACTAGGCCAAAATCAATTTAACTTATTGAATTAACTAAATTTAACTATATAGCCAAAACTAATTGAAATATTAAACTAACAAAAAAATATAAACCATTTGCCTAAAACCATTGAGCCCATCAAATCAACCAAAAACCACCAAACTCTTAGCCAAAACGAATTTTTGAACTTATAAAATAAAAAACTACCAACTGCTTATCAAAACCTATTTATCCAACAAATTAAATCATTAACATTAAAGCGCTCAGCTGAAATGAAATATGATGAACTATTACAATCTTATATTTTTAGATCTTATTTAACTTTTACTAAAATTACTATAATCCTTTTTTAAGAAATACTTATTACCATTCAAAAAATTTATAGAGTAATTGTGACAAGTTTGGTAATATTCTCTCATTTGTTAATGAAACAATATGTCTCATATATACATACATATACACATACACACAATGATTTATGTTTATATAGAGACAGAGATTAACCAAAATTTCCAATACTTTGAAAACCCATTTAATCTATTTCAACCAAATACTAACTGCTCAGCTATAACAATATACAAATTACCATTAAAAACATATACAATTTTCACTTCTTACATATAAACCTTTTTAGTTTACTATGAAAATTAAAAATCTGGCTTAGAGGTGCACATGGATCTCCTCCAGGCCACCATTGTTAAAATTTTTTAAAACTACATGCTTTAGTTTTGTCTGGGCATTGTGCACACACACAAACACTTTCTTTTATCATTATAGATAGATAAACTTGAAATCAATCACAAATCTATTAATTAGAATAGTAAAATAATAAACTTCATTTTTAGAATTTATTGATTTATATGGCATTCCCATCAATGGACAGGTTAGATTCAGTTGAGATTTCCACTTCCTTCATTCCCATTTATTGTTGTTACTTGCTTTACTTTAACTCACAATCCTGTTTATCTTGAAAACTTTTATCCTTCATTTAACACACTTCCTGGCATAACCTATTAATGAAATATTGCACAGTTACTAAGATCAGATGATAATACAATATTCTACCATATTAAAATTTTCATAGTAAAATAAAAAGTTTTATATGCCAGGAGTAAAATTGTTATATTTTTTCAATGGTAATCAGTTTATTGCTATGGCTGAGGAGTTTGATATTGGGTGATTCGATAGTTTAAATGGGTTTACCAACGGTTGGTGGTCATTTGGTTAATTATCAAGTTAATCGTTTTAGTAAGTAGTAAGTGATTGGCTAATTTGATAGTTTGTTAAGGTGTGTCAACTTCAAGAAATATCACAGTGTTAAAGGTGTAAGCCGAAAAAATTTCAAAAATGCAAGGCTAAAAGGCCCAGAATAGCCTTTTGTTCTCTTTTTTAACACTAGATGGTCCCAATCTAAAGGCAGATACACCGATCTAATAGCCTTTTGTTCTCTAAATTATTTAAATTAAATTAATTTTATGGAGTATACAAAAATGGAACAGTTTAGATTCCAAAAAAGATAAATCACAAACTTTTTTAATCAAATAGAATTTATCAAGGTAATAACTTTGGAATAAAAAAGTTGCATATAAAAAGTTAAAACCTTTTAAATGGTTCTTAGTGAGCACTTATGAACAAAAAAGACTATATAGTGTTAGAGTATTAGCTTCTGAGGGTTTTACGGTATTGTGATGATTCAGTTAGTCATGATGAGCTATCTACTTAATAATTTTTTGGGAAAAAAGAACCTCCTTTAAAAAAGCTCTAAAAAGTATAAAATAATAGAGGTATTATGAATCCTCAATAAAATCCTTTTTGAAGCTGCCACCATATTTTGAACTGACTTATAATAGGCATTTATAATATATATACTCAGCACTGTATATTCTAAGTTACTTATAGTTTACACTTGGACCCAATCCAATATAAGCTTTAATTTGTATTTGTGAGAAAAATTCTATAAGTTAGGTTGGAAGATGGTGCCAACTTCAGAAAGGGTTTTATTGAGGATTCATAATTTCTCGATTATTTCATACTTTTTAGAGCTTTTTAAAGGAGGTTCTTTTTTCCCAAAAAAACTTTGCCCCCAGTTCTTTCCCCCCAAAAAATTAGTGCATTTTTTAAGTGGCTCTTTTTCCTACTTTTATTAAAAACTACTATCCATATATATCCTTTTTGACCCCTTACTATTTCTCTATAAAAATAAAACTCATTGTATATATATTATACTTAGTATCTTACAAACAAATATACTAATTATTCATTTTATCAAATTTAGTTTATTTTATTATTCAACATATGCTAACTTTACTAATTGCTATCTACAGTAATTAATTTTATTAAATTTAGTTAATTTTATTGGTAAACATAGGCTAAATTTACTGTTCGCCATCTACAATAATTCATTTTAATAAATTTAGGTGATTTTATTAGTCAACATATGCTAAATTTACTGTTCGTCATCTACAATAATTCATTTTAATAAATTTAGGTGATTTTATTAGTCAACATATGCTAACTTTACTGATCGTCATCTACAGTAATTAATTTTATTAAATTTAGTTATTTTATTGGTCAATTTATGCTAAATTTACTGTTCGCCATCTAAAATAAATCAGTTTATCAAATTTAGTTGATTTTATTGGTCAAAATTATGCAAAACGATATCCATATATAATGATTTAACCTCATCCCGCTATGATCTCATACTGCCTGGATTTTGAACATACCCCAGCCATAGGACATATATCATATCAAAAGTTGCTTTGAAGCTATCGCTTCACTGATGCCAGAATTAAGTTTATCCAAAGGTGTATTGGTCCCACAATTATCCATCGCTTCTGATACATTTTAAAATACTTAATAGATTAATGGTCAGATACTGGACCAATACTTACAAAAGTAAAATGGGACCTAAGATGGAGCATCCTTTATTTTTGAAGATGATCATCCAAATTGGTCCAGTATTTTCAGAGCTATGCGTGAACAAACATGGAAAAAACATACAGGTCGAATTGAGAACTTTGTTTTAAAGTCGGTTAATAATACATTCTCTGACTGGTTGACATACTGACTGACATCTGAAACCTTTGAGTCTGATAGGTTCAATCTAATTTGGGTGAGTAGGTGAGAATTGGCAAATAAGATCGAATCTAAAACTATCGAGTATGATAGATTCAATCTATTTGGGTGAGTAGGTGAGAATTGGTGAATATATCGAATAATTCATCAAATTGCTCAACTGAATCTAATTGAGGCTGATAAGTTCAATCTATTTAAGCGAGGGGTGAGAATTGGTGAATATTATTAATATTTCCCCAAATTGCTCACCCGAAACTAAATAAAAATCAACGTTAAAGGTTTAGGTAGATTATTATAGCTTAAGTAGATTAGGATAACCAGCTCACCAGCCACGAGGGCAACAGCGGAGCTGTTAGTACGAGTGGCTCAAGCGTAGTGCTGGCACAACCATTAGACTGTTAATGTGAGCTCATAAATAAACCCGAGCAACGCCGGGTAACTCCGCTTGTGTTTAGATAGATTTCAACACGTTCATTGCCCAGCGTGATTCAGTTGAGTTTCTTACGGGGCCCAAAGGTGACTGTTGACAAATTGTCAAATGCCACGAAGCAAGAAAAAATATAAAAAAATCAACCTATTACCCCAATTATCTAAAATCACCACAAATATGTTTGGACTGTTAACGAATACCATAATACACCATAATATAATATAATATTTTATCATAAATATAAATATTTAAAAAGTATAGTATAATATGGATATTTCTAATATTTTTATTTATATCCTCTACCCACGCATCTAGGATCGTCCTCTACCCATGCAGCTAGGATCATCCTCTACCCATGCAGCTAGGATCGTCCTCTACCCATGCAGCTAGGATCGTCCTCTACCCATGCAGCTAGGATCGTCCTCTACCCATGCAGCTAGGATCGTCCTCTACCCATGCAGCTAGGATCGTCCTCTACCCATGCAGCTAGGAACTTCGTTTTGTATATCTTTCACTTAGTACACCTTCTGAGCTCCGATGGTGTTTTGGGTAGGGTTTTTACCACTATTTTTAATTAATGACATCACATTTAAAAATGCTATTAGCGATGCTAAACCTACGAATCGTTCAACACATTCGTCGCCCCATCATCCAAATATGGGGGTGACAGGGCCCCACGGAAAGATATCTGTCACCTTATTTGGGTGACGTGGCGACGAACGTGTTAAACCCTTAATTCACCGAACATAAGACTAATTTAATTTGTATTGGCTTATAGTTAGAAGACTGATAATCAATTTTTATTTAATTTATATAAATGTGACTTGGAAGCCTAAAAAATTCAATTAGCTTAAACGCTCGGTTTTTATTTAATAACTAATTTGTTCATCTTCTAAATTTAAATCAGGTATTGCAACAAAAAGTTTTATAAAAGTCTCAATATTATATATAATTTTTAAGGTTTTCAACTTTTGTTTCAGTTATTCCTGAAATATTGTCTCTCTACGAGGGTTTTGAATATTCTAAGTTAACTTCATAAAAATAGCTTTCTTATCTTTTTAGTTCTAAAACTAAAGTTCATATATTAAAAGTTAATCCAACGATCCAACGATCCAACGTGATTTTTCTCAATAAAGTGGTATAGATTAGCGGTAATTTTTTAACAGAACTATTTCAGTTGCAAATAACATCTAAAGCTGAATATAGAGACGTAGTTATGTTTGTTTGATGTTTTTTACAATTAAAGAAGTTTTAAAGAGTAGATTATATTAGTTTTTTTAGTTTCATTTACTTTAAATGAGCTTCTTGGTTTAAAAGCTGGTCACTTAACTTTTATATAATAGATCTTATGTATAATTTAATGGAGACCAAACACGAAGAAAAAATTGCTTGGAAGCCACTTGAATCAAATTCAGAAGCTCTTAGTAAATATATGGCTAGCCTTGGTGTACCAGAAGAATTTCAATTAGTTGATGTTTTTTCTTTGGACGAGGAGTTTCTTACCTTTATACCCCAGCCATGCGTTGCCGTTATATTCCTTTTCCCTTTGACGCCTCAGGTACTTCTTGATCCACATTTGGAGTTTCAACTTTTCCTTTAGCATGAATATGAACGAAAAAAGCTTTTAGAAGCACCATATGATTCTTCTCTCGACAAAAAAGATGCATTTTTTATCAAACAAACGATAAAAAATGCTTGTGGAACAATGGCGGTTTTATGCTGTCTTAAACAATCTCGACTGCATAGATTTAGGTATGACATTATTTAAAAGTTAGAGTTAGTTGTTTATGTCTTTTTGGGGTTTGTCTTTACTTTTGCGGTTTTAGGTGAAGGTATTTTGAGGAATCTATACAGGGAACTCGAATCGTTAAGTCCCGAGGAACGGGCAAAGAAGCTAGAGCAAGACTCAGGCTTAGCAACGTGCCACGCTGAATTTGCTGAGCAAGGTCAAACAGCCCCCGTTTCAGAGGAGTCTGAGCTAAACCTTCACTTTACAACTTTTGTTTCCATCAATGGTGACCTTGTTGAATTAGATGGTCGTCATCCGTACCCTAAAACGGTGGGTGATTGTCCTTCAAAACTAGAACTTTTGACATCAAGCGCTAAATATCTTGAAAACGTGATTGAAAATATGAAAGGTGAATCAGAATTTAATATCATGGCATTAGTAAAAAAGTCCGACTAGGTTTGCGATACAGTATCTTTTTGCTGCATATATTTGCTTTACTATAAGAAACAGCTCTTCATGTATGCCAAGTGGTGTTTATTTTAAAAAAAATTCCGCAATTATAAAGTTCTTCAAAATGGATTAGAGTTGCAAAAGCTTTTGCTGCTTATTATAAAGATCAAAATTTCAATTTCTGCCTTATAGCTTACCGCATTTAAAATATTCTTTCTGGTAATAGAATTAATTTTAATAGGATTTCATAAGTATTTTATAGTTTAGGAAACAAAGTTAATTTGCATTATTATTTAGTATGATAAATACTAAAATTACGGATGAGATTCTTTTAACTCTAAAAGGCTTTTAAAATTTATGGTTCAGTATAAATCTACACCCAAAAACCATGTTTTACTAAAACCACAATTATTTTTTATCATGACAAAATGTCAAAAAGAAAGATGGTTAAGCTAGTTAGGGCTCAATGCTAATACCACGCTATGCATCTGGGTCTGAATCTCCCTGAAACTTGTCCTTTATATGCATGCTAATGGAAACTCTTTCGTAAACTTATTTGTCCCAAGGTTGGCTTAACTCAGTTACCTATAAATAATAAAATTACGATAACAAAAAAGACAGATTAGGATCATTTATATGAGCATATATTACAGATAGTAAGTTTCTTTACTTAAGTTTTAGACTACTTTTAAAATGCAGATCCTCGCAATTTTCAAAAAGCCTCCTGATTGCCCAGTTCAAGCCTTACCTGGCCAATGCACCAGTCCCAATCATTGCTAGCCTGGATTGCTTGAGCTGGTGCTGCCTTTAAAAAGCGTCCTAATCTCTGCTTTCTCCTTTGCAATAATTGATGATTAGAAGCCTTTCATATCTGTTTATTTACGATTTTTATGTAAAAATATATTTCTCAATTTATCTAACTTAAGCAAAGCTAAATAAAATATATGCTTCATTATTTAATTAGTTTGATGTATTTTTTATCCGTAGCAAAAATATATTATTAGGAATGATGGGATTCACACTAGATCAGAAAAAAGTTTAAAAATGAGATAATACAAAACTCAATCATTGGAGTGCCACCACCACAGATGCTACTGAAACTGCTACTAACAATGATTACCTAAATGATCAACTAAAATTCTAAATCCCTCTTAAATCTACCAGATTATCTGAGAAAGAACTTGTCATTTGGAGATCTCTTAAAACTGCCATATTGAGCAGGAAAGTCATGTCTATTGGAAGCCTCCCTATTCCACTGCATCATTCAGGAAAGAATGTGTCATTTAGAAATTAGTGTGCCCTACTTGATCCCAAGCTTCTACTAAAGTATAAACTACATGATCCCAAACTTTTGCTAAAGTTATAAATATCCCTAAATTTTAACAAATAAAGATATACTCATTTGTAACCTCAATTTTTTGCCTAGTTTTAGATATTGCCTAGCGTTGAATAGAGTTATTACCTGCATTCTAGCAGAGATTGGCCTTAAAAAGATATCTTTTCCAACATGAGATTTTCTCTAGAGATCTAAAACCTAATAGAAGATTCCGCTGAAGTTAAAGCAACTAATAATTATATAGCCTTTGGAGGATCCAGCCCTTAATTTATAACAAACTCAATACAAGTGCTCTCTGCCAGGTCCTTTCTGAAGCTACCTGGTGAAGATGTATCTTTACATGATTGATCCTAGCAATAACAGCCCTACCAATATGGATGATTATATGAGCTTGACCAGATGTGTCACTTCTGTTAGAATCCAGGTGGTTTTATGCTTGCGGGTGCTTTTCAGCCCAGGATTGTAACAATTTTATTGCAGGAGAAGGACTATTCTCAACTGCAGGGGTAACCTAATTTTGGGAGATTTTTACCACAAATAATATATGAAAATCTGTACTAAATACTTGAAAGATGGGGGTTTATATGTGTTTTATTAGTTGTGGCAATATGATCAAAAACAAACCTTTTCAATATTTCACTGCTTAGTATTTAGATCACTTTGAGGCTCAAAGTATAGGATATAGGAATTTATTATTAACTTTGAGCCTAATTAGGAAATATGGGGTTTCACCTATTGGAGCTCTCAAGGTTCTTTTTGCTTCAACTTAATGGCTGAAGGAGAGTTGATAGCGGGAAAGATATACCTGAGAGGAAGGGACTTAGTATTCAAGCCAATCACCACAGGGAAAAATATTTATATCTTGTGGGACCCCCTCTAAGCCATAAAAGATGGTAGTCTCCACTTTGATGTTTGAACTGAGCTGTAGAGGAGCTGAGGAAGAACCTCAGCATGACTTCTCATATTTCTCTGCAGGTGAAGTGTAATCCTATTATTGATAATTAAACAATTTGGCTGAGAAGTGACAGGAATAGCATCACCCCAATTCAAGTATTTCCAGCAAGAATTGATCAGGGTTTTTGGGGCGATATTGGACTTATTTAACTCCAATACACTCTTATCAATATATCAAACATGTAATTAACTAACATTATCCCCTTCAAGGTGTTAGGGTGAGAATAATGGTGCAAGAACAGGCCATGGAATCCTTTGACAGTAACTTCAGTAGCTAGGGACTTAATAGAGTACACATTTTTCACTTATAAGTGACTACAAAAGGGCCTTCCCAAATAGACCCAAGCTTCTCACTTCTAGGAGTTATACAATTGTGGTAATATAACACCAAGTCTGATACTTGGAAGGAGTAAAGAGGGGCCCAGAGCTCATTTTTAGCTTGGCTCTCTTTAGTGACAGTCTTTTCCAAATTGGGCATAGCCTCTGATTGTAACTGGATTAGGTTCTGAGCCAACTTTTTCATGGCTTACTCAGGTTCAGTTCTAGCAGTGAAAATATCTTTGGCTAACAAGACTGGCATTCCAGGTTTTCAACCATACATCACTCAAAAAGGAGCCATTTTGAGGATCCAGTGGTAGCTAATATGGTAGGCCATGAGGGCACTGTGTAAGTAATGATTCTAATGAAGAGGATCTAAAATGGCCATCTTTTGTAGTACTGAGACCTGGGTTCATTAACTCTTTCTACTGTAATATTTGTAGAAGGGTTTTAGGGGCAGAAAAGAGCTGTTGGGCCCCAATTGAGGTAGCTAGGATCTTTATCATTCTCAAAGTAAAGTTCTTCCCATTGTTTCAAAGAAGGATTTGAGGACATCCATGGCGGGTAAAAATATGCTGATGGAGAAACGTGGTGGTAGCCTTTGCAGTATGAGCAGAAAGAGTCACAGCTTTGACCCATTTGATAAAATTATCAATACCTACTAGGATATATTAATTTCCCCCAGTAGTCTGGGGTAGAGGTCCCACCACATCTAGACTTACCATGTGGAAAGGCTGTTGAGGGGTGGTAGGTTGGTATCAATACAAAGTCTTGAAGCTAGACTGCTTTTTACAGGTTAAACAGGCATCCAGAACTTATGTTATGGTCTTCATGATGCCCTCCTAATAGTAGCATTCTATAATCCATTCATATGTTTTTCATACTCCCCATGCTCCAGGATAGTGTGAGAATCTCTAACCACTAGTACTCATTCTGATGGATGGAGATAGGGCAACCAGTTCACATCTTTTTTTGTAAAACTTCCCACTTACCATTTTAGTATTGCAGGAGTGACAAGCTAGCATCTTTTTCACAGGTTTGTTCTCATCAGCCAACGCATCAGGAGTCATTAGGAAGTCATGTAACCTCTCATCTTCACTATTATATAAATGAAGAACAGGCAGCCGCGTCAACCCATCAACGTTTATATGGCAAGTTCCACCTGATGCTTAATTTCCATGTTGTAATGATGGAGCTTCAAAGACCAGCAAGCCAACCATCCTGTGGGGTCCTTCATATTCTGCAACCACTTTAAGGATGCATTGTTGGTAACCACTTTGAAGGAAGTCTCATATAATAAGGGGTGGCAGTGCTTCACAGTGAGCAGGACAGAAAGGCACTCCTTCTCAGTGAAGCTGTAATTGCGTTAATCTTTGGATAGCATATTGATGCAGTAGGAAACAGGATTATCAACCTCATGCTTGTCCAGCTGAGCCATGATAGCTCCAATGGTATAATCAGAGGCTTCCATGAACAGCATAAGAGCTTGCCACAGTCAGGGTGGCGGAGGATGGGCCTTTGTTGCAATAGCTCCTTCAGGGTCGCAAATGCAGCTTATTATTCAGCACCACAATAAAGAGGAGTTCTTTAACCAAGAGGCTGACGAGGGGTTCACTAAGATGGGCGAATTTGGGGATGAATTGATGGTAAAACCCCATCATGCCCTAAAATAACTGAGTGTCACAAAGGGTTTTGGGCGCAGGAATTTTGGCTATAGCTTTAACCTTGTCTTGGAGGGGTTGAATCCCATTTTGAGAGATTGCGTTCCCAAGAACATCCAGCTTCTTCTGGAAGAATGTACATTTGGTGGGCTTATGCTCAATGTTAGATTCCTGCAAGCGTTGGAACACTTCCTTTAGGTAAATGAGGTGCTCATTGAAAGACTTGGAGAAAACTGTTATGTCATCAAGATAGACAATCATACAAATCAGTTTAAGATCCTGGAGAATGCGATCCATCGCCTACTGAAAGGTTGCAGGTGCATTGCACAACATCCCGAGGTAGCTTAGTGGGTTGGAACAGGCTTTCAATGCGGATAAGAGCGGATTTTCCTGGTCTTGAGGGCATATGTCCATTATCTAATACTCACTAGGTAAGTCCATAGCGGAAAAGAACTTGGATCCAGAGGGTTGGGCCACCACGTTGTCAATAACAAGTGATAGGGTACCTATCTTTCTTGGTGGGTTTGTTCAGTTGGTGTAGTCCATAATTACCCAAAGACCTTCATTTTTTTCTTTATTAGTTGAAAAGGGGATGACTAAGGGTTTTTGGACGGCACCAACAGCCCAGCGTCAAGAAACTGCTTGAGTTCCATCCGCATCTGTAGCTCCTCAACTTTTGATTTATGATAGGGTTTGGATCAGATAGTGCGAGCCTCCCCAACATTGATGGTGTGATTTCAACCCTTCATGTGCCCATAGTCAGTATTAGATTTTAAGAAAATGTGCTATAGGTCTTCAGTAAAGTGTGGACTTGTCAAGCTCAGTGGGGGTTGATTTTTCAGAAATATGTACAGTGGGAAGAGTACATAACGATTATTCCACAGACAAGCCCATATCCACCATAGACCTGATACAGTGAACCTGCTTAATTTCTTCAATGGGAATCAGAAGGCCTCATCCAATCTCTTGATTCTTTTTTACAATCATGTCCTTCTTAGTGAGATCCTCAGCAGGAAATTAATAGGGCATTGATAATCAGGGTCTAGTATGCCTGGCAATACTTTTGGCTCCAAAGGTCTAACTCCATCACTGCTGATGAGGTGTAGTGGACAGTTGGGCGGCATTTACAAGATAATCTTAGTGTCAATCACCTTTTGTTCACCCGCCTTAAATAATCTCTTTGAAAGCATAGAAAGGGATTACCAATAGAGCGTCCACTGATTGAGGCAACATTTTTGTATTTTGTCCTGACGTCATGTAGTGTAAGGATATAGCGGAGGAAGGATACTCAACTGTGCAAGTGTATTCTTTTTATTAAGCTCATTGTGGGTCAGAATCAGGGGAACCTCATAGTTAAGCAGGGAGAGATAGACCTGCTTCAAGTTAATTATCCCTTCATAATCAAGCATAAACTGGGTACCAATGATTAGATCATAGGTATTGTTAGCCTTGACCACTGTGGGGCTGACAAGATGAACTTTCCACATTTGATGGACAGAGATGAGTAGGCACCAATAGCACAAGTGTTGGCGGGACCAGTAGTTCCAAACTCTTTGGTGTAGTAAAGGTCAGGGGCCAGCTTAATCCTTTTTATGAGTTTTGATGATACCACGTTCACCAGGGATACAGCATCGATGATAGCTGTGACCTGAACTCCATTGACAATGACCTCCACATTGGTTAATGTTCCACCCAGGTTGGGGAAAAGAGTTAGGACCTCCTTTAAATGGAGAGTAGAATATAGTATTTTAACCGTTTCAGAGTATTTGTCTTGAATAGACTGCAGGGTATGAACGCACTGAATGGATCAATTGAAGTGTGGCAATGAGATGGTCAGCGTCACTAGCAATTTCAATAACATCAAACCCCTTCAGCACTTGATGGAGTTAAGTTTGGCAAGGTACCCTAGCCGTGTCTACTCTTTCTAGGTTCTACCTTTCAGATACCTTTACTTCAACTGGAGCTCCCAAGATACAGTAGCTGACATTTTCCCCACCCCCTTCAGATTCATCATCGGAGGGTTTTCAATGAACATCAGGGAGTCCATTGGACGGGGAGTAGGTTCAATGCATTGCTTGCTATTGGAGAGGGATGTGGGTCACTCCTAGGCACTATTAACTTTTGAAGGAGGCGCTTTATATGTCATGGCCCTATTGCCTTTGAAGTAGCAGGTTTTGGACTAGAGAGGGCCAGAGGAGAGATAAAGGGAGATAGAGGTAGCGTTTTGGTGGGACGTAATGGTTGACCCACTTGAGAAAGCCGCTCTGGAGGAAGTGAAGAGAAAGGCAAAGGGTTGACAGCCTTCACTGGCTGACTTTTGGAGCAGAAGATGGAGAGGAGAACTGCCTCATTACTGTTAGTATTCTCTGGCTGTCCTCACAGGGGGAGATGCATCTAATTTCCACAACCCCAAGAGAACAGGTTGCCCAAGGGGAACAGCTATGGGAGAGGCTAAAGGAGTCAAAGTTGATCCTTACTTCAGAGCTCTTTGCGTAAGGTCAACTTCATAGAAGTTGGTCACTGCTAGCAGAGCCTCCCTGATATCCCGTATATTTTAGAAGGTAAGCTTGACTGAAGAGATATGCATTGATAAAGAGAGATGGGCCGCCAAACCAGCCATGACAGCAGCAATTGCGTCATATAAAGGGAGCATCTTTGTAAGCAGTAGAGGGTGGACTTCACTATAAAATCACTCCAAAAGCGATGCAATTAATTCTCACTTTTACAGTTGAAGGCTCATAGAGGACTGTTTCTTTCTTTAAAAACTTTTTGTGGAGCCAAATTCATCAGTGAGGGCTTTCTTAACCTCCGCTCAGGTGCTGAGGGTGGTCATGGCTGGAACCATTATCTCCTGAGCCACACGATTTAAGCAGGGAAGGATGTATTTAAATTTTTGTTGTAAGTTGCCACTTACATAAATGATTTATAAACGAAGAGGAAGGAGGCAATACTGCCCTCACCGGGGATAAACTTATCTTTGAAGGGGGTTTTGTGAATGGAGTGCTCCTTGAGCCTTTTAAAGTGAGACAAAGCATTGGTAGCTGCTGTTTTAAAGCAAGTAGCCTGGGGTTGGATTCAGTTGTCATTATTAGCAGATTTGTGGTGTATAGGACCCCTGTAGTAAGCAACACTTGTTGGAATCCAGGTGGTTTTATGCTTGCAGGTGCTTTGCCCTGGTTTTCAATAAATTTATTGCAGGAGAAGGACTATTCTCAAATGCAGGGGTAACTATTTTTGGGGGATTTTTACTACAAATTAGATATAAAACCCTGCACTAAATAATTAAAAGATGTGTTTTAAATTTATTTTATTAGTTTCAGAAATTGGGTCAAAACTGAACCTTTCAATATTTTTCTTTTTAGTATTTTGATCGCTTTGCAGCTCAAAGTGAGAGATACAAGAAATTATTAGAAGCTTTAAACCTAATTAAGGAATATGAGGTTTTGACCTATTGGATCTCTTGAGGCTTACCT
Source organism: Massospora cicadina (assembly GCA_022478985.1). Taxonomy (NCBI): domain Eukaryota; kingdom Fungi; phylum Entomophthoromycota; class Entomophthoromycetes; order Entomophthorales; family Entomophthoraceae; genus Massospora; species Massospora cicadina. The sequence goes on along the minus strand of JAKSZP010013558.1, from coordinate 44,201 downwards.
TGCTTTATTTTAATGACTGAGGTAGAGTTGATAGTGTTAAGATAAACCTTTGAGGCGTAAACTTAATATTTTTGAGCCAATCATCAAAGGGAAAATATCTTGCACCTTTTGGGACTCCCTCCAAGCCTATAAGAAGGGGTGGTCTCTACTTAGGTGTTTAAACTGAGCTGTAAAAGGGCAGGAACCTCAGCATGACTTCCTGTATTTCGCTGTGGGTTTGGAACAATCTTATCACTAATAATTGAACGATTCATCTGAGAAGTGGGTGAAATAACATTATCCTAATTCAACAGGTTCCACAATCTATCAATCAGGGTTTTTGAAGCGATAGTAGAATTATTTAACCCCAAGACACTCTTATCAATACTAAACATGTAATTGTCTGACAACTTCTAATAACTAAAATATTCCCCTTCTGAGTACTCAAGAGCTTGAGTTTAGAGCAACAATGACCCTGACTATCTCAGCTTCTTATGAATCTCTTTATCAAATCCAGGATGATGAAGTAGCTGAGACTGTAGCAGCTTTACTGGATGAAACCATCACCCTGGGGGGAGACCCAGTCACATTCTCTCCTCTATAATTTCTCCCAGTTTGTAACATCTATATATCTCATCCAATCTTTCTAATAATGAAGTAGGGTTATCTTGAACTGAATCTTATCTCTGGCTATTCATTCACCCCACCATTCATCATCAGATGCAATTAATAGGTTTACATCACATGGAGATCCAATGGCAATTTGGACTCTTACAGAAACTTCACTATTAGCTTCTAAAATTGTAAGAAGCTGCTTCCAAATTTTGTCAGGGTAATTGAAAAGCTATTTTTGGATAACTAGAGGTATTAATAAGATTTAACGCCACCTAGATCAAATTGGCAACAGAGTTGTATGATATCTATATAATGAGCTTACTCACAGGATGGCCCATGCTTTGCCAACTTAAATCATGATTAAAGCATGTTTGACTGAACTTACCAACCAAATATATGAGAATTGCAAAAAATACTGATTCCCAAATTGCCACATTAGCCAATCAGATTTAGCAATTTGAGTGAGAGGACTGCCATGCTGCCTGTTCAGGAGTATTAAAAAGGAGACCTCCTGGAGCTACATATCCTATTGGTCATGAAGAAGGGCAATGACCCTTAGGGCCTGAAGGTCCTTGCAGACCCCCAAAATCTTTTCACCTATTGGGCACTCTTATGGTGAAAACCATGAAGCTCAAATTATAAATTTTGGAACAACAACTGCTAAAGGTGGATCGAGGAGCATGGATGAGTATTAAAGGGGAATTTATCAGTGAGGAATTAAATCTAATCTCATTGCATAACAAAATTACTTCCCTACACTAAACCTGTCTTCAGTTGATCACCTTACGGCAAACCAATCAGACTAAAGCAAATAATAAATTTGAGGAAATGAGCGCAAAACTCCAATCATTTGAGGCTAAATAAGATACCCTGTCATCCAAAATAGAAATCTAGTCCACCAAGACTAAAACCGTAAACAGACTTCTAGATAAAAAAGTTTCATTGTTCATGTCAATGACTGCTTTACTACTCTTCATAATGATATGCATGAATTCTGCCATCAAGTCAATAATGCTTTTCCCCAAACTGACCTAGAAACCTCTGAGTCAACTGTATCAGAACTTAATTTTTCTCCCTCTATCCATGTTCTCTCAGCTCCTGTTGGATTTTTAAACCCAACCTTAAAGATAAGTATGTGCCTGGTACCAAAATCATTCAGTCTTATCTCTATATTCAAGAAGATGCGATATAACTTGCTACAGACTGCCAAAAGTGCAGCACATACAAATCTGTCTTTATAGTAAGACCTGAGAGATTATGATGCCATATTTCAGAAAGTGGACTACTTGGATTAGCTAAAGGATGTCCTTTTCAAAAAAATTTGGAAGTGATATATCCCTTCATACCCAGAAACAGGATTTCAAGCAGATACGCCTTAAATGTGGATAAATATGTATCAAGTTTGCTGAGAAGTTTTATCATGAAGCTCAGACCCTCATCACCTGCAATCAAATCACATTAAACGATGCCATCTCCACCACCCTATATGTTTCAACACAGTATGACTCTCATACTATACTTCCAGAATGCTGAGAAAAGTAAAAAACAATTATTGATAGTAAAGGAATCTATCATGGTGTTGCATGAGCCAGAAGTGCACCAAACACTTAACAAGGGAACCCTTCTTCACATTCATGCAGTAGGATGATTCCAGAGTTCTAAACTTTGACGTGACCCTTGTTCTTATTGCAGAATCTTTGGCCATTAGGAGGATTTCTGTTAGAATAAAAGGCTGATTAGGCATAAAGATCAGAATCAGCTTAGGGTGCGAGGCACCTTCTGAAATGTCTCTGGTCCTCATCCTGCATCTAAAGGTTTTTTCTCTGAGTGTTATGTCCTATCAAAGCCTTATGAAATGAATGTCCCAGATTCAGTAATTTCAAATAAAAGTCTCAATCCCTCTTACTCTGCTCGTTTTGGACCACTTCCACCAGAAAATTCAAGTTACTCAATCCTATTTTTTAAAATAAGTTACCCATGTTGAAGTTTGTTAGGCTTTTCCCTAGTCTATGTGAAGCCTCAACTTTAGGGTTATGATTCAGTTTTGATTTAATCATTGTCAACTTAACTATTATTAATGTCACCATTGGTTTATATATTACATTTAGTATCAAATTATCTATTTATATTTTATTGGGCCTAAAGCTTAAAATTACTTAAAATAATATATTTTAAAGCACTGAAGACTTTAACATATTAACGCTGAGTTTACAACCTAACAAATTCTGGATAAATCGCCTATTAGTGCTCCCCTGGCCAATGAGATAGAGAAGAATATCTAAATTGAAGTAATATCATCATATATTAAACTAAGATTTTATTCAGAGTTTATCTCCTATAGTCAACCACCTTATGCCACATATTATACCTTACTCTCTATATGATGCTTATGGCAAATAATGGATGCCACTTGACTGGGTTACCATTATTGATCTCAATCCAGCTTCAATAATAAAACCTGATATACCCCATCTCTGAACCTGGACTGTGCCATCGCCTCCTACATTACTTAATCTACTTCCACCCTTATATGTGTTAATCGCCTATCACTTAACATAATCCTGGTTTTCTTCTAGTACTTTAAATAGGACTATTATTTACATAACAAATATAAACTCTTATGTTTTATTTAAATTTTAAGAACAAAGTGTTCCCTTGGGCATCTTAACCAGCGTTAATCTGGTTAAGAGCGTTGTGTCCTTTAGGCCCTGAGGAAAGCATCCAACTAATCCTTGTCAGCTTGGCCCATTAACAGAGATGCTGAGAAATCTTTTGTCCATAAGGTGAAAATTCTGTCCATAATCTATACTGGATTGCCAGTTAATGTCATTTGCTCTCGATTGATGAAACTAAAGAGTTCACACTAGCTCAAAACTACACTTTGGATTATATGGGACCATGAGGCCTCATTGGGCCTGATCTCTTGGGGCCTACTCAACCTTACCGTTTTTGGATCCTGGTTGTGTCAGCCCTGGAAGTTGTTATAGAGAATAAGTTTTTTGTCTTTCTCATAGGCACACAATTTCTTATTGAAATAAACACTAAAATTAGTCATAATGACTTATATTTTCCTATCTTAGGGTATCAAGCTCTCCTGGTTGTTAAAGAAGCCCCTAAAGAGAAAAGAAAAAAGAGTTGTTTACTGGAAGATTCAAACTATGTTGAGCAGCGAGAGTACTAAGTAGATGGGTCAAAAACCAAACTGCAGCCTTCCAGTGCTGAGGCTCAAGAAGGGATGCCCACATACTCTAACAACCAATTAGTTATACCCTTAAATCTCATATACAGGTGGACACAGGAAATTAAGTTGCCATTTCACTAAACCATTTTCTGGAAATTCTCAGAGACTCTAAACCAGCCATTTGAGAACCTTTTACTGACCCAGAATTCTTGATCCTGCTTACTTGGGCCCTAACTATTTTAATGGTCAATTTTACTTATTAATTTATGAAAATATCTTAAAAAACTTTTTGCATATGCTAAGGCTCTAAACACTAAGCAAGTTGAATCAATTTGCAGGTGCGGAAATTTACAGTATTTAGGGATCTATGAGGACACTATCATCGCTTGCATAGAAGTAAAGATAGGTGACACTCTCACCTCTGAGTAGCAGCGTCAAGCAGATGCTTTGATAAAAGAGTATGCTGACATATCATCAAAAAGTACAGATGCCTTTTGGATGATGAAAGGTGTGCGGCTAAGATTGCTTACAGGTGACTCCTCTCCAATCCATGCTTGACCCTACCAGAAATCTAAAGTTGAAGAAGCCCAAGTGATGAATGATATAAAGCAGCTCCTGGACGCTGGATACTTAAGCCCTCACAAAGTCCATGGGTTCTGCATTGCTGCCTATATGAAAAAGGATGATGGGCATTAAATTAAAATGAATTACCATCTGTTGAATGCTATTGCTTTAAAGAAAAGTTAGTCTTACCACAAAGCAATAATTTTCTATGGCTCTTAATTGGTTCCCAACTCTTCTCTGCAATGGATCTCGCTAGAAACTGCAGATTGAGCTTTTCCTGGATGAATGGGAGAAATGTTCCTTATAGCCAGTGTCGTGGAAATGGCAGAAGAAGTTTAGACTGGCCTGCCAGTTGGGATGCGTAAGCACCCAAAAAGCAAGCCAGAATGCCAGAGTCATTGCTGCACATATGACGTTGTATGGAGCTGGGCATTAGAAAAGGTAAATCGTTGGTGCAGTGCAATAGTGAATAGCAACCTGAGAACAAACCAAATGGAGATCTCCTCAGACACTGAAGGTCTTACTACAGGGGGTGGCACCACATGTATGGTTTTGATAAGGTCACCGGTAGTTGGGGTAAAATCAACTGGGGAGACAAGGGGGCGGATCCTTGCCTGAAGATGTTGGATGTACGGCCACAAGATCCCAGTATATTGTCAGCGAACGTTCATAATGTTAGGGTTAAATTGCCAGAAGTATCTAGCTCGCCGAATCCAGTTTATAATGGTAGGGGCCATAGTGACCATTAATACTGGTAGAGCTCATCCAGTATATGGGCTGATGGGCCACCAGAGAAAAGTCATTGGGAATGTAGCCAGAAGGATATCAATAAATTTAAAGTTGATAGTCTTTGGAGGCAAAATTTAATTGTAAAGGAAAGTAAGAAAATCATCCAACAATTTTCTCAGTGTGATGCAACTGATTAAATAGTGGTTGATTGATGCGGGGACAAGCCAAAATTGAGAACCTCAATTTTGACTTAACTGGCGAATTATTCAGGATAGGGGGCAGATAAGCTCACTGGGAACTGACATCAAAGGATTTGGTGGCAGACCGAGTCACTGTCAGTTTGACCTTGAACGCCTGAACTGAGCCTCAACTATGTTTATGATAGTTGGTGTGACAGCATTTAGCCCGACGAGCAGTGGGAATCCCCCAAGGCCACCCCACGTAGGCGTGGTCCTAATTGGTTGGGAATGGATTTGGGATGCCCAACCTGCATGTGCCAGTTGCTGGGATGTTCATTAGGTCAAAAGTGTTGCATCATCTGCAATGCCCAATTTGCCAGCAGGGAGCTTCAAACCCTCATCAATGGTATCTGATGCTACTACCTGCACATCAGGGGATCATCCATGACGATTTTGGGAGGGGTTAATTTTTGCGATAATGGTGTTAGCTGAATCAAAACCTTTGGCAATTCTGACTGATAAACAAGTCTTTGTCCCTTTTTGAATATGTGGGATTGGATCATTGGGCATGTTTCTACTCGATTTAGGACTGAACAGCTTCATTTCAGCGATCTTGGTGCAAATTTCCCCAATAAAATGTACTAGTTCTGCTGAGGTGAAGGTGGGCACCGGGGGAGGAATTTGAAGAGGAAGGGCTGTTACCCAACGCTCAGTTACCACATGGGCGAGGTCACCCTGGGTGATGAGGGGTACTTCCACCCTCTTTGGTACCTTCTTACTTGGAAACGTGAAAAGGGCCCGATCTATGCACAGGGGACGTTCCCTGGGACTTACAGACAGTGAGGGGTTGTTAAAACTTACTCAAGTGCCCCAAGAATTGTGCAACGCCCCCAGACACTTTCAAAAATGCAATGGATGGCCTGTTAGGGAACTTGGAGATGTCAGGTGTGTTAGTTTATTTAAATGATGTGACTTTGTTCTCTCACACTTTTAACCTACACCAAGCTCACTTGAAGGAAGTATTTGAAAACTTCCAATCTGCTTTGTTGAAGCTAAAACCATCTGTCAGTATGCTGACCTCAGCTCGCTTAGATTTAGAGGCTGACTCGCTGCTCAGGGGATCTAATCTGAACAGATTTGGCACCAGACAACCTTTTCAAACATTACAACAGTTTTCACTAAACAAACCCTCCTCAGATGCTACCCCTTGGTGCATTGAATGCTCGGTTAACTTGTTCGCTCTTTTAGAAAACTTGACCCTCTTGGACATTATTAATAAAGGCTGGCCTTTGTGACACAACATGAACCTTTATAACATCTTACTTGGCGTTATCAGCACCAAATGTATCCTCAACAGACTGTCCTCTTCAAAACAGGTTATTTCCAGAATGGCTACTGGCAATTTATTCAGATTGGTCAATCCTAGACTAGATAATGGCGATTACTAACTCAATATAAAATAAGATAAAGCAAAAAGGATAAACTCATGATTTCCTGGAAAGGTCTATAATTATAATAAAAAGCAAAGTCTTATATACTTCAGGCGGGAAATTCAAGATATAAGTGAATGTGATATTGTAAAATATAAGGAAATTTAGGGGTTTCAATAGGAGGATTTTCAGTATCCTCTAGTAAGATGGCGTCTGATTGCTGCTTCAGCTTCTTCACTCATTTGTGTCAATTCCTGTATATGTGAGCTTTGCCTCACAGTGTTAACCCTGAACCTGGATGTTCAAGGCCTTAGTTCTAGGTTCCGCTTCTGTGATATGGCTCATTGTACTGGTTGTCAAAATGGGAAGATTAACAAATTTTGCAATATGCATCTCAACATTGGTTTTGTTCATTGGTGCTCCTATGATGCACCTTGCATCGTGGCTTTAGTCGCTCTGGAGATTGGATGATTTCCAAATCTGGTAATATGCTCGTTCATACTTCTGATACTTTTTCCAGTGTAATCAGGTTCGCTTATTAGGGTATCATTGGCAGAATTCAAATTATTTTGGCCCCCAAAGGTATAAAGGGGGTCTCAGTTAATATGAATTTTGGACGGCGTCATAATCCTCATTAAACAAATCTTTTATGGCGGCAGGGCAAATTAAATTCCGCATAACATCACCACATGACTGAAAGTTACATAGCTCATCTGTGCCTATAAAAGGGATTCTTTCAACCCATCCGTGGTGACCTGGTCGCCAGTACCTCCACTGGTTTGGGTGTTGTTGTTTATACTAATTTCACTGGTTGAGGACTGACCATGAGCACCACTCGTGGGCTCATCCATCACACCAGCCAATTGCCATCTTTAAACCAAATTGGAATTCCTTGGGCATAAAGTTACCTGAGAAGGAATCTTGCTGTTATCAGACAAAGTGGTTGAAATCTAAAAATTGATTTGACATTCCAGATTATGCAGTATTTAGGTTTTTTATGATGGCTGGTGACTATAAAATTTATACCATGGCACAACTTGATGCAATCAATTTGATTATCCTATAGCATACTTCAGTATTTATTTGTGCTGAGAGAAATTATAGCGTTACCAAGTGCAAATGCCTAGCTATCTTTCTTGCCTTCAAGCTTTCTGTCCTTTCTTGTATTGAAAGCATTTTACATTAGTTACAGATCATGACTCTCTGCAGTGGGTACAAAAGATGAAGGGTCCAGATGAGACATCTGGCCAACTGGGCACCTGAACTCCAAGGCTACTACTTCAATTGTTCAACGTGCTGTAATGATACATCAAATTACCAACATATTACCCTGACTACCCATATTGATTACCTACGCCTCTAGGAAGATCAAATTTATGAACTTAGTGGGAAACCTGAGGGAAGGAAGAGAAAGTGTCCTGAGATTCAACAGCAATTGGAGAAAATTACCAAGTGGACTCATATTGAGGATTTATTGTATAAAAGGTCAGAACCTCCTGGATGCCTTATGTTAAACCATTATAAATGGCCAAAACTACCTTAGAGGCCTATTCTATGGTAGGCCATGGCGCCATAAAGAAAATCCATCTGTGACTTCAAGAGCGATGTTACTTGGAAAAGATGATTAAGTCAATCCAAGGCGTCATCAATTCTTGTCTTATTTTTATTATCCAGAAACCTCCCAATCTAGCATATCAAAACCAGATTGTGGGTCCTACTGCCCCATTTTCTACTGTCAGTATTGATGTTATTGGTCCACTACCTACAGAGATGTACAGCCATCAGTAAATCATGCTAGCGGTCAATCACTTCTCAAAGTGGGTTGAGGCCATCTAATCTGCTTTGTCCATTTCTAAAGCAACCGCTTCTTTCTTAAATAAACAGGTCTTCACCTCACAAGGTAGCCAAAGATAATTTTATCTGGTAATGGCACCAACATTATATCTCAAATGATTGCAGATACTAATTTATTAATGGGAACTTATCACTTCTCTGGTGGTAGTGTCCCATATCTACCACTACCATCATAGCAGTGTAATGAGCAAATGGAACATTTAATCGCCATCCTCCGCAAGATGTTTTAATCTGACCCTTCCAAGTGGAATAAATACCTTCCAGTGATACTATTTTCATATTATGTGATCATCATCAAGTTATCCAGAAGTCACCTTTTCAAGCTCTATATGGCTGAGAGCCAATCTTATTCAGGAGTGTTCAACGCATATTAGAAAGCTCCACGCCTGAAACAGCCAAGTTAGCAATGGGAAGGCTGGTAATGAGTTTTTTGATTACAAGCCTTAGATGCCAAGTCTATGGAGACTATAAGTAAATGAGAAGTGGATAAAAGCAATGCTCAAAAGCCAGTTTTGCATGAGTACCAGCTAAGGGTTCTGATCCTCTTCTACCATCACTGGCCATGGGGAAGATTCAAAAAATTGATATTTTTTAGTCAAGACCTTAATGAGTTATCTAATGACGAGGACCAGAGTACTCAGTTGACTTAGTCAAATTGGGCTCCATTGTGAATTGAGTACTTTCTAGTTTCTCCAAAGTCATGTCCCTCCTCGCCAAGATCTTGAGGGAGGCATTGTCAGTTATGATGGGATTTGTGATAGATTGGAAGCAGTTTGAACACGAGATAATATGGAACTTGAACAAGAGAGTTCCACCACCTCAGAAACTACTAAAACTACTACTAACAATGATTGAATAAAAGAGCAACTAAAATCCTACTTTTCTTCTAAATCTACCAGATTATCTGATAGAGACCTTGCAATTTGGAGATCTCCTTATTATGATAGATCAATCAGGAAAGATTGTGTCCATTGGAAGCCTCCACATTATGCCGCATTATCCATGAATTTGTGTCATTTAGTAGTCGCCTACTTGATTATGAACTTCAACCCAAATATATCCTGCATAATCCTGAACTTTTACTAAAAGCTATAATTATCCATGTATTATAACCAATAAAGATATACTCATAAATAACCTCAATGTTTGCCTAGTTTTACTAGAGATTGCCTAGCGTTAGCCAAAGACATTGCTTGCATTCTAGAAAAGATTGGCCTTGGTGGAGACATCTTTTCGCCAAGAGATTTTCCCAAGAGATGCAAATTCTACTAAGAGATTCCGCTGGAGCTATAGACTAATAATTGTGTAGTCTTCAAAGGACCTGGCTTTGTATTATAACAAAAATCTTAACTTTAATGAACTCTAAATCTTATATGCAGATAAAGTTAGTAGACGAAGCTACTCAATGCATCTTAAAGTTTTCTAGATTGCTAATTTTAAAATGTATTTGTTAAAATATGCTATATAATTCTATTGATAATTACTTAAATCATTTTAGGCAAGTGACTATTTGTAGTTCAAATATTTTAATATAAAGAATTTAAATGAAATTATATCTAACTATGCCATATATATCTTAATACATTTTTTGTAAAATAAACAGGGTAATCTATCATTGAATTATGAGTCAGAAAGCATAATATTTACTTATACATAACATGTAGAAGCTTGAAAAACTTTTCTTTCTCGTTGCAAACACTTTTGCAACCCATTCAATTTAAGACTAAATCTAGTTTGATAATCTCATAGAGGGGATTAGTCTGCGCCCAAGTCTGGGAGCAGTTGGGCAAGCAAGGCAAGAGGAGCAGGCGGAAGGCCCGCGGCCTCTAACGTTTGAAAACGCCCCAGAGAATCTGGCGGAATAGAAAAAAATCAAAAAAAACCAGCTGTCACAATTTCCCCGGAGATACTCACATGGCAAGCATGATGCAACCAGTACATCAACACGCCACATTCCCAGCCACTTTTGTCGGTGGAATTCGGAGTCCGTGTGTATCTGGACATCCAAAAAACGGCCCTATGGGAAAAATTTTGTGAAGATGTACACAAAATTTTCCCAACTGCGGTGTACGTTGCACCTCACTCCATGTCGTGCGGTTGGCTGGACCTAGGTTTTGAAAGAAAAATAGCAGCAGATGAGGCTGCAGTGGTGCGCATAGTGGTCAACCTCCCTGAAGGGCAACAGGTCATCGAAACTAAATGCACCAGATGGACAAAATAAAACCAAATTTTACTCACGTTTGACTTTTTGCCTACTACAGTAAAACATGACATTTTGGAGCAACACCTGAAAGATGGTCTCACCATATACGGCGAAATACAATCTTTCAAAATGCAACGTTTCACATTGATGCCACACCTGTGCACTGGTAAAGCCATCACAGTTCTGACCCCAACTGAGGAGATCGCAAAGGACCTAACCCAGATCCTGCACTCCACCTTTATTGACATTGCAGGGCACACCACCCACCCATTCTGGGTAACTGTGGACAGCGCGCCCCCCATTTGCACCCACTGTGACGCGTTTGGCCATAAGGCGCATGCATGCCCCATCAAGGAGGGCGTCACATTCCAAGAGCACCCCTCGGCAGCCATGGCCAGTGGAGAGGCGCACTATCAACCAATTGCAAGCACCAAGGAGGCTTTCCCATGGGGAGCACAAGGCTGCTACCTATTGGTAAAGCCCATCTCCCCGCAGGAGTGGAAGAAGGCTAAGCAGGCCCATAGGACTGCGGCCAAGGAAGCGGCCAAGGTCACCACCACCATCCCACACTCACAACACCAGGAGGACATGGAGACCTTCGCGGTGGAAGCAACTCGGGAATCCATCACCCAATCAGATTGGGAGGCCCATGCTGAACAGTCCAATCAATCTGAGGATCCGATGGGAGATTCAATCTCACCCAATCGCTGCACCCAAGCCCCTGTCAAAACTGACTTGGGACCTATTCCAACTGAAATTTTTTTTTGCCCTACTCGACGGTGCACCGAACTTATCCTCACCGCAAAAAATTCGTCCGACGTCGGGAAAACAGAAAGTGAAGGCCAAAGCCAACGTGACTCTTTACGCAAAAATTAACAAGAACCCCAATAGCATTGCTGCTAACACCCGCGCTGCTGTGAAAGCCTGTGGGGACCTGGAAGAGGCAGGTGGGCAGGGGCCCACCCCCTCACACCTAAGATGCGATGGGGGAAACCTTCACTCTAGGGATGCTGAATATCACCGGACTCAAGGCCTCCCTGCCCCGGGCTAGGAAACTGAGTTCTTTACAAAACAATTTACCCATGGATATCCTGGCCATCCAGGAAACCCACTGTCCATGAGGTTCTAGAGAAGCTTGGAAAACAATGCTCCTACCATCCCTATCCTTTTGGTCAAAGCACTGTGGGGCGCTAATTCAGAAAAACAATTTTTTCAAATTTACATCTTCAGAAACATTCCTAAATGACCAAGTGCTCATTGTCACCTTCTCATGGGTGATGTTGCACACACAATCGTCAACATTTATGCCCCAAACAGTGCACAAGAGCGTCTGGAATTTTTCTCATCGGTCAAACCCTCCCACTACCCCCCAATTATTTCCTAATTGGTGACATGAACTGTTGGCTAACCTCACCAATGGACCGGTGGCCGCCCTCACCCCATGCCCCACAGGGTCACGTAGAACTACGCGTTTTAAAAGCCACCCTTGGGTTAATGGATGCGCTGCCACGACATGCCCCACTGCTTGAAAACATGATGCATCCCCACATCCACAACGGCCAATTAAGGTCCATGACCCGCATTGACCTTATTCTAGCGCCAGCGAAATTCCAACCCCACATCTCCCACTTCAAAACAACAAAAATGGAATTCTCCGACCACCGACTGGTCTCGATAACATACCACTTACCCGTCACAGTTGCAAAGGCCCCACATTGGTGCAAAATCTGCCCCCCAGAGCTCGCGTCGCCAGGATTTTCCACGTGGGTGGAAGAGGCAACTTTGGCAAAATTGTTTGTTGCACCGTTTTGCGCGGACCCCATTTCCACATGGGCAACTTTCAAAGAAGACACCATCCGCCACTATCGCCATCTCTCATCCAGACGCTCACAAGCCACATCGGCGGTTATATTGCGCGTGCTGGCAGAATTGGCCCACTTGGAGTCCAACATTCCAGCCTCAGGATATAGCCCTGCATGGGGCCAGAAGTGGGCGGAGGCAGCCGCCCACCTCAATGCACTTGAAAGGCAACACAAACATCGGGTTTGTGTCCTATACAGGGCCACACGCATCACTAAAGGTGACAAGTGCACCGCATACTTCTTCAAAAATTTTTTTGCACCATGCCAGAGCATGGCCTGCACACAGGTGCGAAGATCGGATAATTCTATTGTGGACACACCGGCTGAAGTGGCAATCAAAACGCAAAGATATTACTCCAAGTTATACTGAGCCAAACCAATTCAGCTGGCCGAAATGGCGGAATTTCTTGACAGAGCTCATATCCGCACCATTTTCTGATACCCAGAAATAATGAATTTAATTACTCCAAACAAATTATGGACTACCATTCATGGTACGCCAAACTGAAAATGCCCAGGCCCAGATGGCATTCCATATGAGTTCTACAAAAAATATTTAAATATATATCCCCATTGCTGCTAGCCTCACTCAACCAAAGCCTGTTGGAAATGCGCCTCCTACCAGGAGGACATGAGGCCTTTACGGTCACACTCTTCAAGAAAGGGGATAGGCTAGACTTAGCCAACTGGCGCCCCATTTCTCTAACAAACACAGACACCAAAATTATAACAAAAATCATGGCTAACCATTTAGGGACTGTAGCATCTGCCACCATCTCTCCAGAACAATTTGGTTTCATCCCCAGAAGGTCGATTTGGGATAAAGTGCACTCTGTGGCTAATGTGTGTCAGTCCACAGCCTCTGGGGCACTTGTATTCTTGGACCAACAAAAGGCCTATGATAGAGTAAACTGGGAATACCTTAGGGCCTGCCTCCAACAATTCCGCCTACCTCCCCGCTTCATTAACTGGGTGATGCTGCTCACGGAATCTGCAACAATGGCAGTGCGCGGCCCAGGTTTCCTAACAGAAGTAGTCCGTCCTCAAAGGGGCCTGCGACAAGGGGACCCCCTGAGCCCACTCTTATACAACTTCATCCTTGACCCACTAATGCGAAATGTGAATGCCCAACTCACTGGGGTCCATGTGCCAGACCAAACCCCAGTCAAGATGATGGCATTTGCAGATGATTGCGTGGTGGGGGTGTCTAATAACAAAGATGCACGCGCGCTTAAAGCCCTCATCCAGGAATATTCCTGGGTAAGCAACGCGGCACTGAACGCCTCCAAAACCAAAATCATCCTCCTTGGTTGGTTTCAGAACTGCTGGGCCCCAGCAAGTAGTTCCCAACCCGGCCCATCTGCTCACCCACGTCCACGCCTTATTAACTCAAAATACACCGCTCCACTGTTGCTCCCCTTTGTGCCACGACCTACCATAGGACCGGTACGCCATCTGAGCGTGTGGTTGGAGGCAGGTGGATACGCGTCAGCAGTAATGGAGTGCCATATACTGGACAACGTGACGAAGCGAATCGCCTCTCTCAGAGCCCACCCTACTACCCTCACTGGCAGGGTTGTTCTTGCCAACTCTATGCTCCTATCCAAAGTCTGGTTCGGAGCCCACGCCATCCCCTTCTCCCCAAGCTTCTTCAAATCCCTGTATGCTTTGCTACAAGGTTGGCTTTGGTCAGGCCGCCCTCCACCAGTATGGCTAGAGGTCATGTTTGGCCCTCATCATCATGGTGGCATGGGCCTACTTGACTTCAAAGCCCATGCCGCCAAGATCCTGGGCACCTGGATTGCAGCCGTCACTGCTCCTACACTCCCATCCCAACACTGGTCCTGCGCGGCCCGCTCCAACTTCTCCCGAGCCTTGGGCCTCAACAATCCATCAAACCCCCACTCCCTGATGAAATACCTCGCATCACACACATCAGCCACAGGTCCTCACGGGACCAAAACCCACTACAAATGAATCCTACTCTCCATGCGAAGCGCAGAGTGGAGAATTCGTATTAGTGGACATACAACCTGAAGAGGCCGCCCCTCTCCTCAGTTCACACAAGAGGTACAGGGGCTACCCATCCATGATGGCGTGATCCTCATTCGACCTCAAGTCCTATCCAGGGTGGACTACCTGGACATGATGGACATCCCTTATTCCACTGATACCCAAAAGACTATCTGGAAATACGCACACCATCCTCTGTTGCAGCCTCAATTCCGCTCCCATGTGTGGCGCTGCCTGAGGCGGGTGTATCGTACAGCTGAGCGCTCTAATGCTTTACACTAATCCTGTGTCGTGTGTGGCCAGTATGGAACGCTGTTTCACCGACTGGAGAAGTGCCCCACCTCTAAAGTAATATGGCGCGAAGTCCAACGTCTGCTAGGCCAGGATCAAACACATCCCTTCAGTCTGTCAAGATATATGTTTGCTTCATCAATGGCCTCCCCCTCCCCCCTCCCTTTGTGCTCTGGTGGTTGCAATCGCCATGTGGACTATCCACACGATTGTCTTGGATGCCATCGCTGGATCCATCCCCACCTCCCTGAAGCTGTCCACAGATTCCAGTCTCATTTGGTGGATCACTTTCAAGCGTGGATGTTTGGATATCTCCCACCACGTCGCTGACAGCTGGTCTCCTCCTGGTTCCCAGTCTGATTCATCAAATCAGACCCCTTCCTCCACACGTGCTCAATAGTGGCTACGCCCCCTACACACGTTCCCTCCCCCTTCCCATAAGTGGCGTTCCCGCTGGCAACAAGAGATAGCATCGCTTCTATGGGGTGCCTCCCCTGGTACTAAGTTTTGTCTCGTCTGAGTCATATTCGGAAGTGTCCATCTCATGGTCAGCCTTCCCCGCAATAAATTTAAAAATTTAAAAACATGTAGAAGCTTGATCTTGTAAGACAATATTAAAGATTATAGATCACCTCTTATGGCCAGTTTTTATTCCGCTTGACAACATATTCTAGCAAACTAAAAATTACAGAACTAAACAGCTATAGAAAACCAACACACAGCAAAACCCCAATGTACTTGGCCCTACTGCCCGCTGCTCCAAAATGGGGCAGCGGCAAAACCCCTAGCATCTTCTGCCCAGCAAGGAAATGCTTTCAAACTAGGTTGACCAGCACCCATTTCCTTAGGTCTATAAGTTCCCCCTAAGGATCCCGCCCTCCACCTTGCATGTTCCCAAACGGTACCTCATAGCCCCATTGTGCTCCCCCAAAGCATGATGCAATTTGGCCTCTGGGTTGAATATGGCAACTTATATCCCTATATTGACAAACAAAATAATAGAATTAGCCCAGGTTCTTATGCAGCCCGCAAGCTTGATTGACTTCCGCCTCTAAAAGGGGTACTTTGACCTCATATTCACTTGTGAAGCTGATGCTGAAATCACAGCCAACATTCCCCTGGTGTTTCAGAGAACCCCCATCTCAACCACTTGCACCTGGTTGCCTGATGACACCACTCTTGTGGTTCAATTTCAGGCCTCCCCACCCACCTCCCACCTGAAACTTTATACAATGAACTAATAGCTGGTTTGTTAGTATATGGTGCTGACCCCATTTTACAATTTTTGGCTCCCAATGGAGCCAAATGACTTGCGGGTCCTTGCATCTTTGCAACTATATGCCCAACATTAACTGAAATCACCATTTTGATTCCCCATCGCATTGTTGTCCCCTCTGCCCCCCTCTGCCCTTTCTGGGCCAGAGTAAATAAAGGAGCACGATCTGCCCCACTTGTTTTGACCTGGATCTCTCAAAGTGGCGCTGCCCCACCATAGCAAGCTGAAGCCCACACGCTCAACTCCCCCAATAATGCTCCCCTTGCCAACATAAAACTTTTTCAAATGGGGAACAATCCTCCCTCCCCTCCACCCAAAATGGTAGATAAAACTTCCATGGACTCAACAAAAGGAACCTACATGTCAAACCATTACTCCTACTTCAACTAGTTGGGATTCAGCATGGATCCCAGAAAACAAAAACCTACTCAACCACCCAATCCAGCCCATCCATATGCTGATTAGCCTATTATTTTAAACAAAACCCCTGTAAGTTTGGACTAGGTTGATGATTTGGGAAATCACATCCCTGACTTCGTCAAGGCCCCAGGACTTAAAGTAACTTAAATGCAGATTATGCACTTCAATTTCAACTCAGCACTATGCTCTATGCTCTGATACTGATGAATTCTGAAGTGACCACCAACTAATTGAAGAAGATGTACATCCCCTTATTCTTGCCTCCTCTGAAAGGCTGTAATGAAATCAGTCACAGTATTGGTCAAGGGAATCCCATCCCCGTCCTTCCCCCCATGTTAGGAGAGTATCTATAACTCTCCTGTTTCCAGCGTGGTGGTTCACGGTGCACAAAGCCAACGCAAGGAAACTAGCTGTTAATACTAAAGATACTAGTGCCCAGCAGAGGGTGCTGGAGCAATAATAGCTCAAGCAAAGAAATGCAATAAGTAACCATCCAAAAACGTTGCGGTGCACACGGAGAGAAGGGGTAAATGACCCAGGTTTAAGGTACCTGGGCGAACCAACAGTGCACGAGGTGATAATCTTGTTGTGTCCAAAAAGGCAAAGTTAAAGGAGCATGAGGCCTCCTTGAAGAGGTTTGTGCACAGGATTGTTAAAAAATCATAATAAAATATTAAAACGGGGATATTGTTTAGTGGGAAGTCAACCAACAAGGAATGTTGGTCAGGAAAAACATATTTAAACTATGACAGGGGAATAAGGGGTTTGCATAAGTGGACCCAAGCACTGACCCACCAATAGGCATACACTACCATCTAGATTGGTAGAGTATGCTAAAACTAACTTCACTCATTTAATCAATTGAAGTTGGATTTGACCTGAACATGTTATCTTATAAATGGAATGGGTTTCAAAACCCTGTTTCTCAACTAACTGAACTGAACCATCTGTGTTTATTATATAAAACGTTCATTTTAACGTTTGGGCTGACATAAGGGGCTGGGCGTTTGGCACCTCACTAGTACAAACTTAGGCATATTTAGCTTGTACCCAGCGTTAGTTTAGTGTGTGCCTGAGGTCAGGGAGGGCCTGAAGATTCACCTTCTGGGCCTCCTGGCGCCCAGCCTTATCCTTGGGGTTGGTCCCCACTTTAATGTCATCTACACATGACATTACCCTCTCCTCCTGACGGGGCTCAACTCCCCCTCCAGGGCTTGTGCAAGGGAAAAGTTCTTGTGGGCAGGGGCCAACTTCATGGCAGAAACAGTCGGTTTGGGTTGAGATCTGGCATCCTGGGGGAAATGCTTATGGAAGGCTTCAATCAGATCTTAGGCATGCAAACAGTTGCGCACTGGGACAAAAATGTTTTCTGCAGCTTCAAAGCCCTTCCAGGATACCAGGTACTCCAGTATTCTTTTAACGCGGCGGGAGGCAACTATTTCTTCCAACTCCCACTCTGGCGCCCATCCACGGAATAGGCCTCAGGAGTCTCCGGTGAGGGGCCCTTGAACAACGTCAGTTTGCTCTCATGAAGCACAGAGAAGATCTGAAATGAAGGGGGAAGATCTAGCTGGTATGAGGCATGGCTCACCTTTCTAACAACGCGGTAGGGGCCCATCCTCTTTGGACCCAGCTTCTTGCATGGCTGCTTGATAGGGATGTTACAAGCATCAAGCATCACGAGATCCCCTTCCTTGTATGCAGGACCCACTCAGCGTTTCATATCAGCGTTCTCCTTATACACTTGCATTGCCGCCTTCAAGCTTGTGGAAACCCCCTGGTGGACCTTCTTGATTGTCTTGGCAAAGTCCACCACCGCTTCAATCTTAGAATCACAGCTGGGCTCCATGTTAAAGGCGGGGTTAAAGCCATGGTTGGCGAAAAAGGGGAATAACTGATACACAAATGCAAAGTGTTGTTGTAGCTGAATTGGGCCATAGGAAGGTGAGAAGCCCAATCTGTATGATCCGCGGCGGTGTAACACCGCAAGAACTGCTCCAAGCACTGGTTCACTCGTTCAGTCTGCCCTTCTGATTGAGGGAGATAGGCAGTTGAATAGAAGGGGCGAATCTGAAGAGTCAGACACAACCCTTATAAAAAGATTGAGGTAAATTGGGGTCCCCAGTCACTGATAATCTCTTGGGGAACACCATGGAGCGCAAACACATGCGTGACGAAGAGCCTGGCCATCTCAGCCGCAGTTATTGTAGTTCTGCAAGGAATGAAGCGGGAGAACTTTCTAAAACGGTCCACCACCATCATGATGGCATTGTAACCATCAGAGACAGGTAACTCCACAATGAAATCCACCGATAGGGAAGTCCAGGGACCTTCAGCCTTTTGGACTAGTACCAACAACCACGCTAAAGGTTGCTGATTGGGTTTCATCTGATTGCAGATCAGGCACTCTTTACAATACCGCCCCACCTGGGCAGGCAAGCCCTTACAATTGTACATGCGTCATGTTAACACCCACGTCTTTGCTTTACCAGGATGACCAACGGTGAGTACATCATGATGGCCCTGGATGATTTCCAGGCGCAGTGGTCCAGCAGGAACCCATAGACGCCCCTGAAACCACACCATCTCATCCTTCACATGATAGCCCCTGGATAGATCCTCTTGATTCAAAGCGCTCTTAACAAGGATCATAGAATATTTGGCTGCCAACGGCTGAGAAAGGACTACCTTTCTGTACATGCTATATTCCTCCCCATTTTCAAGAGGGGCAAGCGCTAGCCCGCTGACCAGGGGAGAGGGAAGTTGGGACACAATTTTATTTGGCGGAATCATCAACTGTGTGTTATGCACTTCTACCTCCTTGGGATCAGGCTAAAGCAGAATTGCGTCTCAAAGCATCCGCCAAACCATTATCCTTGCCCTTGGTGAAATCATACATGAATGCAAATTGGGCAAGGGTCTCATACCAAAGGGTCTGCTGTGGGGTTAGGTCATGAGGAGCGCGGTAGTACAGCAAGGCACGGTGGTCTGTACATACCAGGAAAGGTTGGGATGAGCCATGAAAGTGGTGACGCCAATAAGTCAGCGCCTCCACCACTGCCAGTAACTTTTTATCATAAACGCGTAGTTCAACTCTGGCAAAGACATTTTCCTAGAAAAATATCCAACTGGATGCTCTATTCCATCTTCGCGCACTTGTAACAAGGCAGCTGCTATGGCGAAGTTGGAGGCATCCATAGACACAATGAACTCTTTGGAAGGGTCAACATGGTGAAGGACAGACGTGGACAACAGGGTGCACTTCACTACTTGGAAAGCGTCCTCCAAAATGGAGGACCACTGAAGCACCTTTGCATCACTAGCCTTATATAAGGGAGCTGCCACCTCGGAAAGATTAAGCGTGAACTTCTTGAGGAACATACATATCCCCAAAAAGCTTCTCAAATCCTTGACGGAGGTGGGGGCGGGACACTCACAAATCGCCTTCTCCTTGTCTGGAATTATCATGTGTCCTTGGTCAAACACGACGTTGCCCAGAAAAGTGACCTGGGACTTGAAAAACTCACACTTGCTTATCTTCAGTGTAAGTCTGGCTGCCTTTAACCTCTCCACCACTTGCTGAAGGTGTACTGCATGGGACTCATGGTCGGGGGAAACACCAGAATGTCGTCCATGTAGGCAACCATGCATACCCCTAACAAGTCCCCTAACGCTGCATCAATGCGGCGATGAAAGATAGCAGGGGCATTCTTAAGCCCAAAGGGCATTCCAAAAACTGGAAGATCCCTTTTCTGGTACAGAATGCAGTTAACCACTCTTTTACCTTTTTAATCCGGATCTGATTGAACGCATTGATGCAATCCAGCTTGGAGAGGACCTTCGCCTTCTCCACATAGCGTGCAATCTTTGAATCCAAAGGGATGGGATGGAGGTCTGTTACAGTAACGTTATTGAGGTTCCCATAGTATATGCAGGGAAGTAGATTACCATCAGCCTTCTCAACAAAGAGAAGTGGGGAGCAAACAGGGGAGGTACGCCGAAAAATCGCACCTTTGGCTAACTGTTCCTTCAACCACACATCCAAAGCCTCTTCCTCCCACACAGTCAATGGGTGAATGGGGGAAGATATATGCACCAGATCCACAGTGAGTTTGAAGTCACAGTCAAATTCAGAGTGCTCAGGAAGTGTGTTAGCGGATGCTGCATCAAAAGAATATTCCAACCCCTCCAAACAGGACACTAGGGGAACCTCCACAGAGATCTTCAGCAAAGGGGCAACATTACAAGAGGGAATATTGGGCCAATTAGGTAATATGCCTTGGCGTTATCCTCCGACAAAGGAACAATCAACTTGTGATTATTGGACAAAGACAAAGATCGAGTGTTTTCTTTCAAATTAGTCCTGACGTCAAACTTTCTCCACCACTCTACACCCAAAATAATGGGAAACAAGAGGTTCCTGATAGCTTGAAAACGGTCATACAGAAGATAGGCGCCCACCTGATAGTCCACCAACACCATGACGTATAGCGCAGGGATACCTTGAGAAGCTCCACCTCTAACCATACCACCTGGTGAGTAACTCAACTCAAGGTAGTCAGCAAGGTCTTGTTTAATAAAATTATTAGTGGCCCTGGTATCCACTAAAATAGTTGTGCTGAACTTCCCAAAAGGGGATGTAAGGGTAGCGGTCAATAAAAAGTATCCATAATGGGATTTATTAAAAGCAGAAAACGCCACCACCTCACCTGAAAATTCTTCCTCTGGCTCGAGAAAGCCTTCAGGGTATGTTTTGGAATCATAGAAGGGGGAGGGATAGTGGGTCACTCTTACTACTGAGGCCATATATCCTACCACACCTTCTGCAGGTGCATAAACATGATTATATTTAAGACAAAGTTCCTTTTCCACTTCCTGAGTGCCCCAGATCATGGTAGGGGTCAAACATGGGTTCTCAGTGGTAATCTGATATACCAGAATAGGGTCCTCATCCAGGCCATATAAGCTAATAAATGGTTCATAGGTAGGGATCAGGTTTTCATTATAAAATGCATTTTCAGATGCAAACAACCCTATCCCTTGAACAGCAATGAAATGCCCAATGTTATCCAAGGCCAACACCCACAGGCCATCTGCGCTGATTCCGCCAGCATTGGCTGAACACGCGGTAAAAGAAAAACTCGTTTATTAAATTCAGAATTGATAATTTTGGTGGAAAGTTGGGGAATCCTGACTGTCGGACCTCAAAGCATCTGTATCCACCAGGTACGAGCATGAAGGGTGGATACTTTCCAGTTGGAAGCAACAATAAGAACGCTGAGTTGCTCCAACCTTTGGGAAAAAGAGGAAACAGTGGTACAGCTAATGACCACTGAAGCATACAACTGGCGCCCCCTGTTTCCACTTTGGAAAAGTTCCACACAGAAAAGTTTGTGCACATAAATCTAAGAGGTTGGTCAACTAATGTAAGGAGAGTGTCTATAACTCTCTGTTTTCAGCATGATGGTGCACGGTGCACAAAGCCAATGCAAGGAAACTAGATGTTAATACTAAAGCTACTAGTGCCCAGCAGAGGGTGCTGGAGCAATAATAGCTCAAGCAAAGAAATGCAATAATTTTAAACTTATTGCAAGGAAGGCTGACCATGGGACAGACACTTCTGAATATGACCCAGAAGAAATGAAACTTAGTAACAGGGAAGGCACCCCAGAGAAGCGATGCTATCTCTTGTTGCCAGCGGGAACGCCACTTATGGGGAGGGGGAGGGAACGTGTGAAGGGGCCGTAGCCACAGGTGAAAACGTGTGGAGGAAAGGGTCTGATTGATGAACCAAACTGGGAACCAGGAGGAGACCAGCTGTCAGCGACGCGGTGGGAGGTATCCAAACATCCACGCCTGAGAGTGGTCCACCAAATGGGACCAGAATCTGTGGACAGCTTCTGGGAGGGTGGGGGTGGAGCCTGCGATGGCATCCAAGACAATCGTATGGATAGTCCACATGGCGATTGCAACCACCAGAGCATGGAGGGAGGGTGGAAGGGGGAGGCCATAGATAGAGCAAATATATCTCTTGACAGACTGAAGGGATGTGCTTGATCCTGGCCCAGCAGACGTTGAACTTCGCGCCATATCACTTTAGAGGTAGGACACTTCTCCAGGCGGTGGAACAGCGTTCCATACTGGCCACACATGACGCAGGATGAAAGTAAAGCGTTAGAGCGCTCAGCCATATGGTACACTCGCCTCAGGCAGCGCCACACATGGGAGCGAATTTGAGGCTGCAACAGAGGGTGGTGTGCGTATTTCCAAATAGTCTTCTGGGTCTCAATGGAGTAAGGGATGTCCATCATGTCAAGGTGGTCCACCCTGGATAGGACATGGGGCCGTGTGGGGATCACGCCATCTTGGATGGGTAGCCCCTGTACTTCTTGTGTGAACTGAGGAGAGGGGCGGCCTCTCTGGGCTGTGTGTCCACTAATAAGAATTCTCCACTCAGCGCTCCGCATGGAGAGGAGGATTCGTTTGTAGTGAATTTTAGTCCCATGAGGACCTGTGGTCGATGGATGTGAAGCCAGGTATTTCATCAGGGAGTGAGGGTTCGATGGATTGTTGAGGCCCAAGGCGCGGAAGAAGTTGGAGCAGGCTGCTTGGGACCAGTGTTGGGAGGGGAGCATAGGGGCGGTGATGGCTGCAATCCAGGTGCCCAGGATCTTGGCAGCATGAGCTTTGAAGTCAAGCAGGCCCATGCCACCATGATGATGAGGGCCAAACATGACCTCTAGCCATACTGATGGTGGGCGACCTGACAAAGCCATCCTTGCAGCAGGGCATACAAGGAATTGAAAAAGCTTGGAGAGAAGGGGATGGCGTGGGCTCCAAACCAGACTTTGAAGAGGAGCATAGAGTTGGCTAAAACAACCCTGCCAGTAAGGGAAGTAGGGTGGGCTCTGAGGGAGGCGATGCACTTCGTCACGTTGTCTAGAATATGACTCTCCATTACTGCTGATGCGTACCCGCCTGCCTCCACCCACACGCCCAGATGGTGGACCAGCCCTATGGTAGGGCGTGGCATGAAGGGGAGCACCAGTGGGGCAGTGTGGGGTGAGCAGGGAGGGCGAGCACGTGTGCGAGCAGATGGGCCGGGCTGGGAACTGGTTGCTGGGGCCCAGCAGGTTTGGTACCGACCAAGGAGGATGATTTCGGTTTTGGAAGCGTTCAGTGCAGCGTTACTTACCCAGGAGTACTCCTGGATGAGAGCTTTAAGTGCGCGTGCATCTTTATTATTAGACACCCCAACCACACAGTCATCTGCAAACGCCATCATATTAACTGGGGCTTGGCCTGGCACATGGAACCCAGTGAGTTGGGCATTCACATTTCGAAGTAGTGGGTCAAGGCTGAAGTTGTATAAGAGTGGGCTAAGTGGGTCCCCTTGTCGCAAGCCCCTTTGAGGGCGGACTACTTCCGTTAAGAAGCCAGGGCCACGTACTGCCATTGTTGCAGATTCTGTAAGCAGCATCACCCAGTTGATGAAACGAGGGGGTAAGCGGAATTGATGGAGGCAGGCCCTGAGGTATTCCCAGTTTACTCTATCATAGGCCTTCTGTTGGTCCAAGAATACAAGTGCCCCAGAGGCTGTGGAGTGGCATGCGTTAGTTACAGAGTGCACGTTGTCCCAAATCGCCCTTCTGGGTATGAAACTGAACTGTTCTGGGGAGATGGTGGCAGATGCTACAATCCCTAAAAGGTTAGCCATGATTTTTGTTAAAATTTTTGTATCCGTGTTAGTTAAAGAAATGGGGTGCCAGTTGGCTAAGTCTAGCTTGTCCCCTTTCTTGAAGAGTGTGACGGTGAAGGCCTCTTGTCCTCCTGGTAGGAGGCGCGTTTCCAGAAGGCTCTGGTTAAGTGAGGAAAGCAGTAGTGGGGATATATATTTGAAGTACTTTTTATAGAATTCATATGGAATGCCATATGGGCCTGGGCATTTGTCAGTTTGGTGCACTGTGGATGGCTGTCCATAATTCGTTCAGAGTAATCAAATCCATTAGTTTCGGGTATTAGGAAACGGTGCAGATGTGGGTTCAGTCGAGAAATTCTGCCACTTCAGCCAGCTGAATTGGATCAGATTGGTATAACTAGGAGTAATACTTTTGTGTTTCAATTGTCACTTTGGCTGGTCTATCCGCGATGGAATCATCCAATCTTCACACCTGTGTGCAGGCCACACTCTGGCGTGGTGCAAAATTTTTTTAAAAAAATATGCGGTGCACTTGTCAACCTCTGTAATGCATTTGGCCCTGTACTGAACATAAACCCGATGTTTGTGTTGCCTTTCGAGTGTGTTGAGGTGGGCAGCTGCCTCTGCCCACTTCCAGCCCCATGCAGGGCTGTATCCTGTGGCTGGGATGTTGGACTCCAGGTGTGCCAACTCTGCCAGAGCGCATGAGATGACGGCCAATGTGGCTCATGAGCGTTGGGAGGAGAGGTGGCGAGAGTGGCGGATGGTATCCTATTTGAAGGCTGCCCATGTGAAGATGGGGTCCACGCAAAACGGTGTAACAAACTCTTTTTCCAAAGTTGCTGATTCCACCCAGGTGGAAAATCCTGGCGATGCAAGTTTAGGAGGGCGGAGTTTGCACCAATGTGGGGCCTTAGCCACTGTGACAGGTAGGTGGTAGGTTATCAAGACCAGCCAGTGGTCAGAAAATTTGATTTTTGTTGTTTTGAAGTGGGAAATGTGGGGTTGGAATTTCGCCAGCATAAGGATAAGGTCTATGCGGGTCAAGGACCTAATTGGCCGTTGTGGATGTGGGGTCACATCATGTTTCAAGCAGCAGGGCTCGCCGTGGCAGCGCATCCATTAACCCAAGGGTGGCCTTTAGAATGTGGAGTTCTACGTGACCCTGGGGGCGTGGGAGGAGGAAGGCCAATGGTCCATTGGTGTTTAGCCAACAGTTCATATCGCCAACTACAAAAGGGTCTGAGGGTACTGGAAGGGATTTGACCAATGAGAAAAATTCCCAACATTCTCATGCACAGGTTGGGGCGTAGATGTTGAAGATAGCGTGTGCCACGTTAGCCCACAAGAAAGTGACAATGAGGACTCAGCCTTTGAGGAAGGATTCCAATAATAAAATTTGAAAAAATTGTTTTTCTGAACTAGCACCTCACAGTGCTCTGACCAAAAGGATAGGGATGGGAGGAGCATGGTTTTCCAAGCATCCTCAGAACCTCACGGACAGTGGGACTCCTGGATGGCCAGGATATCCATGGGTAGATATTTTTGTAGAAAACTTTGTTTCCTAGCCCAGGACAATGAGGCTTTAAGTCCAGCAATATTCAACGTCCCTAAAGTGAAGGTTTCCCCCATCACACCTTAGGTGTGAGGGGGTGGGCACCCAGGCCCACTAGCCTCCTCTAGATCCCCACGGGCCTTCATGGCAGCATGGGTGTTTGCAGCAATGCTATCTTTAGTTTTGTTGATTTTAGCAGAAAGATTTTTTTGGCTTTTGCCTTCGCTTTTTGTTTCCCTGACGTCGAAAGAATTTTTTGCGGTGTGGATGAGTTCAGTGCACCATCAAGTGGGTTAGAAAATTTTTTTTCAGGTAGGTTGGAGACCAAGTCGGTTTCAACCAGAGCTTGGTTGCAAAGATTGGGTGAAATTGAGTCACCCATCGGATCCTCAGATTGGGTGGCCCAATTGGCATGGGCTTCCCAATCTGATTGATTGATGGATTCCTGAGTTGCTTCCACCGCGAAGGTTTTGATGTCCTCCTGGCGTTGGGAGTGTGGGATAGTGGTGGTGAATTGGCCACTTCCTTGGCCGCGGCCCTGCGGGCCTGCTTGGCCTTCTTCCACTCTTGCAGGGAAATAGGTTTTACCAGTAGGTAGCAGCCTTGTGCTCCCCATGGGAAAGCCTCTTTGATGCTTGCAATTGGTTCATAGTGCGCCTCTCCGCTGGCCATGGCCGCAAGGGGTGCTCTTGGAATGTGATGCCCTCCTTGGTGGGGCATGCATGTGCCTTATGGCTGAACGCGTCACAGTGGGTGCAGATGGGGGCGCGCTGTCCACAGTTACCTGGAAAGGGTGGGTGGTATGCCCTTCAATATTGATATATGTGGAGTGCGTGATCTGGGTTAGGTCCTTCGCAATCTCCTCAGTTGGGGTCAGAACTGTGATAGCTTTGCCGGTGCACAGGTGTGGCATCAGTGTAAAGCGTTGCATCATAAAAGAATGTATTTCGCCGTAAATGGTGAGACCATCTTTCAGGTGTTGCTCCAAAATGGCGCGTTTTACTGTAGTAGGCAAAAAGTCAAACGTGAGGAAAATTTGGTTGGATTTTGTCCATCTGGTGCATTTGGTTTTGATGAACCGTTGCCCTTCAGGGAGGTCAATCAACACACGCACCGCAGCAGCTTTGTCTGCTGCCTCCTTGTTTTTGAAACTGAGGTCCAGCCAACCGCATGACATGGAGTGAGGTGCGACATACACTGCAGTCAGGAAAAAAGTGTACACATCCCCACAAATTTTTTCCCATAGAGCTGTTTGTTGGATGTCCAGAAACACATGGACTCCGTATTCCACCAATTAGAGTGGTTGGGAGTGCAGCGTGTTGTTGTATTGGTTGCATCGCGCTTGCCAAGTGAGGATTTCTGGGGAAATAGTAACCGCCAGTTTTTTTAAATTTTTTTCAATCCGCCAGTTTCTCCAGGGCGTTTTTGAACGTTTGAGGCCGCGGGCCTACCACCTGCTCCTCTTACCTTACTTACCCACCTGCTCCCCGACATGGGCACAGAATATTCTCCTCTGTGAGATTATCAAACTAGAATCAGACTTGAATTGAATAAGTTGCAAAAGTGATTGCAACGAGAGAGAAAAGTTCTAAAGAAATGAAATAAGTAACCAGCCAAAAACGTTGCGGTGCACATTGAGAGAAGGGGTAAATGGCCCAGGTTGGAGGTACCTGGGCGAACCAACAATGCACGAGGTGATAATCTTGTTGTGTCCAAAATGGCAAGGATAACGGAGCATGAGACCTCCTTGAAGAGGTTTGTGCACAAAATTGTTGGAAAATTAATAATAAAACGTTTAAACGGGATAATTGTTTGATGGGAAGTCAACCAACAAGGAATGTTGGTCAGGGAAAACATATTTAAACTATGACAGGGGAATAAGGGGTTTGCATAAGTGGACCCAAGCACCGACCCACCAATAGGCACACACTTCTATCTAGATTGGTAGAGTATGCTAAAACTGACTTTACTCATTTAATTGATTGAGATTGGATTCAACCCAAACTTATGATCTTGTAAATGGAACAGTCTTGAAACCCCGTTCCTCAACTAACCAGACTGAACTGTATGTGTTTATTGTATAAACCACTCATTTTAACGCCTGGGCTGACATAAGGGGCTGGGCGTTTAGCACCTCACTAGTATCAACCTGGGAATATTTAGCTTGTACCCAGCGTCGGTCCAGTGTGTGCCTGAGGTCAGGGAGGGCCTGAAGCTTCACCTTCTGGGCCTCCTGGCGCCCAGCCTTATCCTTGGGGTTGGTCCCCACTTTGATGTCATCTACACATGACACCATGCAACAAGTTCATAAAAAAGAATTTCTCCAATTACACCAAGTTGCACACAGGGCAATACAAAAAGTTGCAATGGTCACAAAATTTGGCCCAAGACCTTCGTTACTAGCAACAACATCGCCACTTTACCATGCTACCCCAAACTTCGCCTTGAGGCTAAGAAAGCCTTATCTATTTAAATCACAACCCTCTTCATAGCTAAATTTGAGCCGCCTGAGCCACTCTGCTATCTCAAGCCCCATTTTGCAGATGCACCCACTCCCATGCTCACAGCGCTCTTCAATCACTGTCTGACACAGAGGATGAAGATGAGCCTTTTAATCCTGACTCACCCCACCATGGATGCATAGCAGTTTACTGCAGCTGACCTGGTCGGTTCATTTTAGTTTTTTATTTTTATTTTTGATCTGGTTTGAGTGATGCGCTTATCTCTTTCTGTTCATTGAATTTCTAGCTTAGTATAATTTTTGCTTCTCAGAGCTCAGTATTGTCTATCCCCTGGTTGGCTGCCTCAGTTATATAAGATAGATCTTCCCTTATGGTATCAAAAGTCTTACTAGAATAAAACCCAACCTTATAATTATATAATCAAAAATGATATGAATTAAGCATAATATTTTATAATTCAATTAGTAAATTAACTCTTTCACTATAAGGATTAAATTATATCAAATATGCTCCATGATTTACAACTTGGCTCATATTCTAGTACTAATGTGATCATACATATCCATTCACCGCCATGTTACAAGATCTTACATCTATACAATTTCTCAATAAACTTTAGAATTGTAATAACTTATATAGTCTTAAAATTAGTATGGTTTTAGTTAAATGCAGTAATTAACAGTTAACTGGAAACTTGTTATAATGATTTGAAAAGAAGTAAAAATATAAATCATTCTTTTACAATAGCTTTAGTTTAACTCAGACTGTGATAAATGAAGCTAATCTTAAGGGTCAAATATAGTAAGATAATCCCTAATTACAGTATCATTTTCTTATAATATATACTAAAGTAAGGGATTAGCTTAAGCTTATAGAGCTTTATGAGGAGTAAGGAGATAAAAGTGTATGTGATTATGTATTATAGTAAAATTAAGAAAAAAATTAAAGGGCTATTTCTAAAAAAGCAACATAATAAAGGTGATGATTAGAGGCAATCTTACAACTTTAATCTTACAATAGACCTAACTATTAACTGTGATTTTCAAACATACTTTTCTATTTGATGTCATAATTTTTATTAAAGTCATCCATTAATAAATGATATTGATGTGTATGAGCAACTTGGTTCTACTTTATGACATGTAACATTATGGTATTAATTGCTTTTAGTTGTAATGGATAATTAAAAGTTAGATCAGATAAAATAATTATATTATAAAAAATTTATTTCTAAGTAACTAGTTTTTTTTAGATTTTTAATATAATTAGGGAAGGCTGACCATGGGATGACCACTTCTGATAAACACCAACTACCAACTACCAAGCTCCAAGTAAAACGAGAGGCACCCCAGAGGAGCCAAAGCTACCTCATGTTGCTAGCAGGACTGCCAGGGGAAGGAAGAGGGGGAGTGACAGGTGAGGCCTGGGCCAAAACTGAACATGATTGAAGGAAATGGTCTGTCATGAAATTAACCAGATGGATTCCTCCTAATAATATTAGAATTAAGGGTGTCAATTAGTCTGGTGTAATTATCAGCTAATTGCCTAGTTCAATATTTCTTATGTGATAATAATATAAATTGGTTTAGGTTTGGTGAAATCTGCATTCACCACCAATTGCCATTTGTGGGTCATTGTAGGAATATTATAATGGAAAGCTGATGAATTCTTTAATAAATCATTTGCCTATGATTCAACTGACTAATTTGGAGCACCGGCAACTCATGCCAAGTATGCTCAAAGAAATATAATTATACTATTTAATTTATACACAATCCGCTGGTGATTTGTGCCAAGGATAGGACGAACTAATTTTTTATGTGGTGAATCAGATGAGTGGATTGAGAGGGAATAGCTACCATGAATAACTGAAAGCTTATTTAAGTTCTGGTTTGGATTGCCAAGGGGTTTAATAGGCGCAGTAGCCTAGAGTATAAATAGTCATTCTTCCTTCCAAATAAAGATCTCTCTTTCGTTCATCTTATTTTAGCTAATAATAGTTAGTCTGCTAAATTAGGAGAAGATGGGACTGGAGATCCCCAACTTAGGCGTGGGGTGATGCGCCTGAAATGGCCAACGTTGCCAGCTCCTATTCCTCCTCCCTATGAGGAACTGGCGGAAACCTGACCAACCAGCCACCAATGATGATGTGCTAACTGGCTGTCAGCCCTGAGGGGTGGAGTGCGGGAGTGTCATAGCCACCCAGGATGGGGGACGGACTCATAAACACATGCCCAGATGGGTTGGTGAAGAGTCAGGAGGTTAATGCAGAATGGGAGTGCCTTGTCCACCTAGGATGGGTCAGGACTCGTTGGGGCACACCAAGGACCCTGGGGCTAAGGCGAAGTCATTGGTTTGCTGTGTTGGTAGATTGGACGCAGACTTAAAGGGGGTTAGTATGCCAATGAAGGCAAAACAGAAAAGTTTAGAAAGTCTCCATAATGGTTGGCCTGGTACACTAGCGGCGCCTACTGTTCAGAAAAGAGGTTTTTTGACAGGTTCTGAAGTAAGGAACCAGATGGGGAATCAGGATGACACCAACCAGAGTTGGAAGGACGTCAGGTGGCCAAACAACTAAGCTTGAAAGTGATCCATGAGGTGGGAATGGAAGCGACGCACAGATTAATGCAGAGTAGGGGTAGCGCAGATAGTGCATCAAGGACAATAGATTGGATCATCCATAGAGCTATTTTAACAATTAAGGCGTGGAGTGAAGGGTGGATAGGGGAGGACACAGAAAAGATGAATATGTTTTTAGAAAGGCTGAAAGTTTGCTCACGTTACTGGCAAAAGATGCGCTTAACATCCCACAAGATCGCCTGTGATGGTGGGCATTCTTCCAAGTGATAGATAAATGACCCATATTGACTGCATACAATGCATGAAGGTTGAGAGGCATTGGAATGCTCATCCATGTGATACACCCTTCGCAGGCATCTCCACACATGGGCGCGGATTTGGGGTTGTAAAAGAGGATGGTGTGTGTACTGCTAAATGCCCTTTTGGGTCTCCAAAGAGTATGGGATGTCTAGATTGTCAAGGTAATCCACATGGGCAATTATGTGAGGATGTTGGAGTACCAGGTTTTTTAAAACGACTTTCCCATGGACTTCTTGTTTGAAATGGGGACTAGGGCGACCTCTCTTGGTAGTGTGTCCACTGATGATTATTCTCCACTCAGCACTCTGCATGGAAAGGAGAATACGTTTGAAGTGGGTCAGTATCCCATGAGGGCCTGCGGCAGAGGAATGAGAGGCAAGATAGTGTAACAGTGAATGGGGGTGGGTAGTATTGCGGAGGTCAAGGGCGCAGGAAAAATCGAAGTGGGCCGCGCATGACCAGTGGTGGTCTAGGGGTGTGAGGTTGGTGACTGTAGCGACCCAGGTGCCAAGTATTTTAACGGCATGGACCTCAAAGTTGAGCAGGCCCATACCACCACTATGGCGTGGGCCAAAAATGACATCCAGGCGCACAGGGGTAAGCGGCCTAATCAAAGCCACCCTTGTAGGAGAGCGTACAAAAAGCGTAAGAAAGAGGGAGAAAAGATGATAGCGCGGGCCACAAACCATTTAATGAACAGGAGCATTGAGTTGGAAAGCACAACATGTCTGGGGAGGGTAGTATGGTGGGCTCTTAGGGTTGTGATGCACTTTGTGACATTGTCAAGGATGTGGTGCTCCATTACCAATGAGGCATACCCTCCCGCCTCCAGACGCACACCCAAATGTCACATCAGACTAGCAGTAAGTCTTGGCACAAAAGGGAGCACAAGCGGGGCAGTATGGGGAGGGCAGGGAAAGAAAACCTGAGAGTTAGCTGTTGAAGTAGGTAGGTAATAGGGTGCTGGTGACCAGCAGGCCTGGTACCAGACAAGGAGAATGATTTCAATTATGGAAGAGTTAAGTGCGGCGTTACTGACCATAAGTAGTCCTGGATAGTTGCTTCCAGCGCGTGTGCATCTTGATTGTTAGACACCCCAACCAAACAGTCATCAGCAAATGCCAGCATCTTAACTGGTGCTTGGCCTTGCACATGGAAACCAATAAGGCGTGCATTCACATTGTGTAAAAGTGGGTCGAGGATGAAGTTGTACAAGCGTGGGCTTAAAGGGTCCCCTTGGTGGAGAACCCTTTGAGGGTTGTCAAAAAGTTAATTTGAATGGACAATAAGGTATACCCTGGCAGATTGGAAATTAGAGTTAAGGTTAGCCTCGAGATTGAACAAAAAAGTTATATGGAAAAAGAAAATTGATCAAAGTAATGATAGCTTGGAAAATTAAGGTAATTCTGCAAAATCTTGAGATAGATGAAAACTCCTAAAAGATAACGAATAGGAGATTACTTAGTAGAGGATGCATATGACTTGGAATACCAAGATAAGAGTTGAGTGGAAGAATGAGAGGAAGAGATTCTTAGTAATTAGCAGACAAGTCTGTGTTTATTAGAATATAATAAAGTGTCAATTGGTGCAATTGCTCCATATATTTTATATATTGGTTTATAATAAAGTTGGCGATCTATATATTATTTAATTCAGTTGCTCAGTGGCTAATACCCTGTGTAAGCCAGCTCAGCGGAATTAAACTGTTACACTAAAAATTAACAGTGGTACTCACTACAGGGGACAACTGGTCAACTGTAGCTTATTGGAATTAGGGAAAGATGGCAAGCCCTCACTTGTTACACCAAACCCTGTAAGGGTTTCAAATTTTATATGTCGAGGAAGATAGGGTAGCCTGCAATGATGAACTGGCACTTTTTAGAGTAACAGAGCTGGGTGATGAAAATGGTGTAATTCCTCTGCAGTTAAAAACTTGCCATGAGTTAGTGGCTGATCAACAAGGTCACTCTATGAATGTGACCCCCCAGCAGCTGCGGGGAATTATAGAATGGCTTCTGCAGGGGTACCAACTTTATGAAGATGAGGCGGGGGAGCATGCTCTGAGCTTATTTTAAAATCAACGGGACCAAGGAACCCACTACACGTTGTATATGTACTATCTTGAAGCGACTATCATGGGTTTTTCTCACTGGTTTAGTACCCATGAAACCAAAGAATATCTAGTAGTGTATGTGCAGCCATCAATCCGCCAGCTACTGCATGTGCTGGCCCACCACAATATTGAGATTGGGGACGTCTTGAGGTTCATTCAAGCGCAGCAGAACGATACTCACCTTTTACTTGACTGCCTTGATCACTCTTTTTTTGAGGTTCAGGGGGTTCTGGTACAGGTGGACCACCGTGTTGAAGATGTCTGCTGTCAGTTGGACGTTTTGGTTCCACAGTTGAATCAGGAATTACCTTGAGTGATGGGGAACTGTTGTATCAGAGTGGTTTATTGGTAGAATGGATTTGGGATGTAACCACATTGGGAAGCAAACATGATTGTTTTATGATGGACCTGACGGAATAGGCAGAAGTTTTTGAAGCCGCAATAGCTCATATTAGAGATAGGATTGCCCTGACAAAGCGGCAGATAATGGCTCACTTTGACTCCGTGGCAGCTGAATTCAATCAATTGCGCATCAAATAGAGTAGTCAGCAGATGGCAGACAATGCACTCATCTCCTTATTGACATCCCCCAAATATCATCAGTTGATTAGTTAGGTTACACAATTGGAAATTATTAGTCAGGCGGATCGCAACCAAGCAATTACCCTTCCATTTATTGAGACAGTAGAGTATGCAGATATGTGAGTGCAGTTGGATACCCTTTGATGGGCCAACGAGGAGCTGGTGTGAGAGCGAGCCACCCTCATCAATCAAGTAGATGATGCCAACCAACAAGTGCATGACACTGGCCGGCAGCACATAAGAATGCAAAGCACAGTGGAGGAACTTCTCTTACGGCTTCAGGCAGCGGAGCATAATATGGACTCCAAGTGAGAATTCCGCCATGAGTTACAAATTGATATAAAGTGCTTCAACAGGAAGTGCAATATGGCTGGTGTCTTGAGTAATCAGTTAAAGCTGAATGAATAATTGATGAACATTTTGATGAACAAGCCAGGACAGGGGAAAAAGTTCAGTCAGCGGTGAGCCAAGAGAGGAATGCTACAGATTGGCCAGTGAGTATCCCTCTTGGGCGTGGCAGTCCCTCCTTGCAACCCAACTTCTTCCAAGTCCATTTTAACAGATTAATCTCCATCTGCTTATCACTATGTTAGTTCACAAGGGAATGTTTCCCCCAGTCATTTAAACCTATTTTGGCTGTTCCTTGTGGCCAGAGCCTGGTATGAGGCTAATTTCTTCAGATTGAGAAATTACAACCCTTCAGTAGTGATATGAATATGCATGGTTATCTTAAACAGTTAGAATTTGCCATGGAAAGGGCCTCAGATCAGTGGAAAGCAAAACAGTTGCCATCCGCTTTAGTTGTGGAGAGTGCTGATCAAGTCACCTGTTACCTCCAAAATAGTTCATTATCTTATCAGGAGGTAAAAGCGACTGTTCTCCAACTGTTTGTGGGTGTGGCTAAGATGGATCAGCGGAAGGCCGACTTTTTGACCATACAGTTCTACCAAAACGAGTCCCTGTTGTAGTTTGCTGAACAATTCATGGTAGAAGTGCATGTGTTAATAGGAGCCAACATTTTATCCACTAAGGATGTAGGCATAGTGATGACTGCAGCAGCCAAACCATATTGCAAATTGCATACTGCTATGTCTCACATACTATGTAGATGTGGGGCTTATTCAAATCATGAACACTTTATGTAGTCTCATCACCATTTTCAGTGCTCCCAATGTGGAGCAGAAGGCCCCTGCTACTGCCACAGCATAATCCTTAGGATATGGTAAGCAAAATCAAGTTATAAGCCGGTGGGGCATATAGGTCACCTTATATGTCAGTGGATCGTTTTCGCCCTATGTACGCTCAGCCGCCTCATCCAAAACATAAATTTAATACTTCAGCTAATTTTTGATCCAGTCCCTCTGCTGCAAATTATAATGTGAGCCCTTTATGAATGCCTGTTTCTAGTGCAGACAAAAAGGTCATCACGCGGTTAATTTCTCAAGAAATCAGCAGGTGTATGCATGCCAGAAGGGATGAATGAAAAGGGAATAGCTTGAGCGGAGTAGTGACAGGACGCTCTACCTTTGCTAATTAAATTCAATTGTACCTAAAAATTCTCAAGAGTCTCTTTGCGTTAAACTTGGAACCCAGTCCAACGACTTGCTATACTAACAGTTTCTGGCAGATACCTCAGCCTCCATTCAAGAGAGCGATTATTCCCCTTCAAGCTCTGAGTTCTGCCATAGTGTGCAGAAGCTGTACACCCAGCAGATCTTGGAACAAAACGGTATAAGTAACGTGGGACGCTCACCAGACGTCGCCTCCCTAGTAAAGATTAATGTAGCTATTCCAGTAGAAAAAAATCACTCAGGATTATCTTCATATCTGTATGGGCATATCTTCCTTCCTTGGTAACAAAAAGCCTTTGGACGTTTAAATAATAAACATGAATGGTTCTTCTTATTAGGAGTGCACCTACTATAATATCTTTGTTCATAACACAAAAATCTGAGCTATTATAGATACTGGTGCCCCAGTTAATATAGTTTCCACCATGCTCATGGCTAGGCTTCCGCTGAAGCTGGATGTGGATCACAGAGTATTTATGGTACAGTGGGGACACAGAGCACCATGTCTGAAGGAGCTTACAGCTCGTTGCCTTTGCAATTTGGTTTGGTTAGGGCTTCCACTCCTGAAGTGGTTCTTCCAAATAGTAACTATGATATGCTGATTAGTGCTAGATTCATGAGGTGATTTGGAGCCATAGTTAATATGGCATAAGAAAACATTAGTATTTTGGGACAACAGATTCCCATTTACTTTACCTCTAGCGGAATCCCATTGGATTCATTCCGCTCCAGTCAGATCAATTTGGCGTATAGTGAAGGGGTGATTCCTGTCCTATATTGGCAAATGAAGCGGAGGACCAGAGCCCTCCTTAACAAGATCTATGAGTATAAAGGTATTCCACTATGAGCAGCGAGCGCTTTGAATCTACCTTTTGGGCACCAGTGCTTTAAGAAAATGAGCTTAAAATAGACGTTCCTGAAGGGCTATATGTCATGGAAATGGCAGAAGAAGTTTAGACCAGCCTGACAGTCAGGATGCATAAGCACCCAAAAAGCAAGCCAGAATGCCAGAGGCATTGCCAATCGAACAACTTGGTATAAGCTGGCATTGGGAGACGACGGAGTATTGGTGTAGCAACATGGTGAGAATGATCCCAATAACAAACCACACTGAACCCACTCCTGACCCAGGGGCCCTTGCTGCAGGGGTGGGATCACTGAGATAGTCTTGACAAGATCCTCAGCATATGGTGCCATCTCAACCAGGGTGACAATGAGGCGGATTCTCTATTGCAATTGTTGGGCATATGGCCACAAGATCCCTGTATATTGCTGACAGAAATTAATGATCATGGGGTTATAGAGCTAAAAATACCGGACTCTCTGAACCCAATTGACAACGGAGGGGGCCATAGTGACCAAAAATACTGGTAGAGCCCATCCGGTAATTGGACTGATGGGCCACCAGGGGAATGCCATCAGGGATGTGGTCGAAAGAAAATAAATAAATTTAGTTTTTTTGGTAAAATTTTATTTGAAGGAAAGTAAGAAAATTAACCAACAATTTTCTCAGTGCTTGTGCAACTGATTAAATAGTGGTCAATTAGGGTAGTGATAAGATGGGATTGGGTCCCACAATTTTAACATAACCTGCAAATTGTTCAGGAATGGTTGGGTTTGTTACTTAAGAACTGACATCGCAAAATTTGGTGGTGGGCTGAGTCACTGTCAGTTTAACCTCAAACATCCAAACCGGGGCTCAGTTACATTTCTGATGGTTGGCATGATGGCATTTGGCTGACGAGTGACAGGAATCCCCCAAGGCAACCCCATATAGGGATGGGTCCATTTGGTTGGGAACGGGTTTGGGACACCCAACCCACCCACGCTTGGTCGCTAAACTGTCTGTTTGGTCAATTGCAACACATTGGACGCAACACCCAAATTAACAAAGGGCTTCAAACCCTTATTGATGATGCCCAATGTTTGTTCTACCAGCTTATTGATCAAATTAAGCCATCAGGCGATTTAACTGATATCTCATTCTTCATGCCTTTACAGCCATTTGAAATTTGGCCATCGGCCAGATTGCCACTCAAATTAGATCTGACCTATTTCAATTCAGCAATCTTAGTGCAGATTTTGCTAATTCCCTGCAACAGTTCTGCTGAGGTGAGTGTGGGTACTGGGGGTGGGATCCAGAGTGGGAGAGCTGTTACCCATCGCTCATCTACTGTGAGCGAGATTGCCCTGAGTAATGAGGGGTACCACCATCCTCTTCAGTGTCTTTTTATTCGGGAATGGGAAGATGGCCCAATCAAGAGCCAAGGGACGTTCCCTGGGACTTACACTATACAGGGAAATTGTGGGGCCCTACCTGTAAACATGGCTTGAACCCCATGTGGCTCCAGGGCTACTGTTTTCAGGAAATGGGGAAGTGAAAGTATTGCTAGCGAGTTTACAGAAGGAGTCAATGACAATCCAAAGGAATCAAGTGGCGTCTTATATACAATCGGCCTCTATTGATGAGGTTCTTAAGTTCACAAATCGGTTCATGGGAGGAACTCAGCCTACTGACAAATCCATCTTTAGGTTAATGGCAGTGGTTTCATGGGAAGCTCTAACTGGGTTGTTGGAGGATAAGAAAGATAAGTCAAAAGCTCTATTTGAAACATACTGAGATATTTTTGCATCTGATGATCACAATTTGGGGTGTGCCCATGGGGTGGTGCGTCAGGTAGATATGGGGGATCACCCTCTCATTTGATCACGGCCTATTCAGCACTCAAAGGCGGTGGAAGAGGTTGTATCTGATGAGGTAGATAAATTGATCAAACATGTGGAGCTAAGGCTGTCAAAGAGTCCTTGGGCATTGCCAGTTCTTATTGTAAAGAAAAAAGATGGCACAAACTGGATGGTCATTGACTATTGAAAGCTAAACATGTAACAAAGAAAGATTCCTACCCCAATCCGAAATTTTGACACGGCATTAGATCAACTTGGAGGGGATAATTATTCAGCCACTAATGATTTGATATTGGGGTACTGGCAGATCGAATTGCCATCAACAGAACGTGAGAAATGTACTATAGTCACTTCAAAGGAATTAGTTCAGCCTACACATATGCCACAGGGTTTGTGCAACGCCCCGCCTACATTCCAGCATGCTATGGATATTATCTTGGGTGATTTGAATCTGTCTTGCGTTTTAGTTTACCTTGATGATATCAACATGTTCTTGAAAATGTTTACAGAGCATCTTGACCATCTGGAACAAGTGTTTCACCAACTTGCTGATGCTAATATCAAGACCAAGTCTTGGAAGTGTCACCTTTTAAAGAGAGATTAGAATACTTTGGGTTTGTAGTGGTTCAAAAGGGCTTAAACCACAGCCAGCAAAGGTGGAAGCAATAAGAAAGATGACCTGGCTAGGTAATAACCATGATATCCAAGTGTTTTTGGGGATGGTCAGTTACTACTGGCAGATAATTACTAACTTCAGTTGTATTGATGCACCGCTCTTTGAGTTATTAAAGAAAATATCACTTCTGACTGGACGGAACAATGCCAATACGCTTTTGATGTATTATGAACCACGTTGGCAAGCGCACCCATTTTGCAATACCCCAACTTTGAAAAACAATTCATAGTACAAATGAATGCATTGCTTTCCACTGTAGGGGCAGAATTATCTCAGAAGGATGATGGCGTAGAGCACCATGTCGCCTTTTATAGCCAAAGCTTAAACTTTTATGAACGGAATTACACTGTGACTGAGTGAGAGTGCTTAGTAGTGATTTATGCATATAAACATTTTAGAGTATATCTCCATGGGGTAAAATTCCAAGTAGTAAAAGACCACTCATCTTTGCGCTGGCTGCAAAATCTCTGTGAACCTGAAGGATGGCTTGTGTGAAAAAGAGTTGAAGCTTGAGGCATATGACTTTGAGATTTTACACCATCTGGGAGAAAAACATCAAAATGTGGATTATCATTTCATGACTACCAACAGTCGCTATTACAGCAGATTTGTATGACATTATGTATGAGAAGATGGTGGTGGACAAATACCATGATGAGATGCCACAAGTGATCAAAGTGCTATATGGGCTTAAAAAAGATACCTTCCTACACGGTAGGGAACTATATAAGTGGATTGGGGACTTGATGCTGAGTTTCCCTAAACCTTCCACTAGACCCACAATTATTATGGATGCACATTGGGTGGTAGGACACGGGGGGTTGCATAAAACGTTGGAGTTTTTGTGATCCTACTACTATTGGGAGAGCACGCATTATGATGTGCTGGAAATGGTAAGCTGTTATCATCAGTGTCAAGTGGTAAAGCCTTTCCACAAGAAAACCACATACCAGCTGTTTAAGCCTCAGTTCGCCTGGCATACCATTTCCGTTGATTAGTGGGGCCTCTACCAACTGGTGCAAGCTGATCTAAGTATATAATCGTAGCATTTGATCATTTGACGAGGTGGGTGGAAGCCAGGGCGATTAATGACTTGGGAGCAGTCACTACCACCAAGTTTATTATGAAGTGTGTTATACAGTGACATGGCTGCCCGCAGTTCATCTTAATTGACAACAGAACCAGTTCCACCTCACAATTCTTGCCTAAGTAGAGCGAATTAATGAAGATCCACGGGGTTTTGACTACACCCTATCATTCAGAATCAAATGGAATGGTGAAACATGTTAATGAAACATTGGTGAACATACTACATAAGTTGGTGAAAGATAGACCCTTGGAATGGAGTACTCTTCTACTCACAGCTGTGTTTGCATATAATATCAGTTATCACTCGTCCACTGGCAAGAGTCCATCTAACCGCTCTACGGTAGACATCTAGCTCAACCTGCACTACTTTACTCATGTGTAGAGGACACCGGCGGTGTGGAACCACAGTGTTATTTGACAAATTTAATGGAGACGATGATCAAACTACAAATGGAAGCTTATTCTACCATTTGCTAAGAAGATTTGTGATCAGGCAGCTGACCAGAAGAGACGTAGTGGACTTACACATTTCGCTGTAGGAGATCATGTATTGTTCCACAACCAACATTGATTTGGGCGGAAGAACAAGCTCTCTACATCTGGGCTGGGCCGTTTAAAATAACGAGAAGACTAGTACTGATGCCTACGCCATTAAGGAACATCCAAGTGGTCAGATTATCAATCAAGTTCATTCAAAGTTCCTTTGAGCATATAAGCAATAGGAGCGTATCATCCAGTCAAAGGGGGGGGGTAATGTCAAAAAGTTGATATGACTGGAGGATAAGGGATATATTATGGCAGATCAGAAATTAGGTCGAGATGAGCCTCGATACTGAACAAAAATGTTATATGGATTTAAAGAAAATTGATCAAAGTAATGATAGCTTGGCAAATTAAGGGAATTATGCAAAATCTTGTATAGATGAAAAACTCCTAAAAGGTAACGAATAGGAGATTAACTAGTAGAGGATGCATCTGACTTAGAATACCAAGATAAGAGTTGAGTGGAAGAATGAGAGGAAGAGATTCTTAGTAATTGGCAGACAAGTCTGTGTTTATTAGAATATAATAAAGTGTCAATCGGTGCAATTGCTCCATATATTTTATATATTGGTTTTTAATAAATTTGGCGATCTATATATTGTTTAATTCAGTTGCTCAGTGGCTAATACCCTGTGTAATCCAGCTCAGCGGAATTAAACCATTACGCCAAAAAAATTCAACAAGGGCGAAAATATCAGTGAGGAAACCAGGGCTACGCACAGCCATTGTGGTAGATTCCATAAGCAATATCTCCCAAGTATGAACTTATGGGGGAGGTGGAACTTGTGGAGGCAGGCATTGAGGTGATCCCAGTTGACCATATCATAAGCTTTCTGCTGGTCTAAGAACACAAGCGCCTCAGTAGCCTTGGATTGGCAGACGTTGGCTACAGTGTGTATGCTGTCCCATATTGACCTCATGGGGATAAAACCAAATTGCTCAGAGGAGATTACATCAAAGGCATATTCTCTAGGCAGTTTTCCATAATCTTAATAATTAATTTAGTATCTATATTAGTAAATGATATGAAGTGCCAGTTGACCAAACCAGCTTACCCCATTTTTATATAGCATTATCATGTATGCCTTCTGGCCCCCTGGAAGGAGGCGCGTTTCTAATAAACATTGGTTCATTGAGGCAAGCACCAAAGAGGAGAAATAATTTAAATATCTCTTGTAGAACTCATATGGAATCCCATCTGGACCAGGAAAATCCTGTGTGCTGCACTTCTAACAGCATACCAGAGTTCATCCCAAGTAATTAAATCCCTTAACTCCAGGTAATGGGACATGGTGCAGATATGTGCTCCATTGAGATACTCATCAATTTTGGCCAGTACGCTTGAATCAGACTGATACAATATGGGGTAGTAGCTTTGAACTCAAAAATCCACTTCAGCTGGAGTTTCTATGATGGAGCGGTCCGGCCACCTCACCAGTGTGCAGGACAAACTCTATTGCGGTGTGAAGAATTTTTGGATAAAAATAGGCGGTGCAAGTGACACCTGATGTAGTATTTTTTGCCTTGAACTTAACACAAACGAGAAGTTTGTGTTATCTTACCAGTGTGTTGAGATGAGCAGACACTTCTGCCCACTTGCAATACCAAGCTAGGCTGTAGCCTACAGCAGGGACATTAGACTCCAGGTGGTCCATTTCTGCAAGCATGTGCATAATGACTGCCAAAGTGGCCCATCAGCGACGTGATGAGAGGTGGCGTGCCTGATGGATGGTGTTTGCTTTGAAGGTTGACCAAGTAGAAAGTGGGTCCGCACAGATCAGTATGGCGAACTCTGGTACCAAAGTTTTGGTATCTACCCATGAGGAAAACCTGAGTGACTTGATCTCGACTGGACAAAGTCTGCACCACTTTGGCGCCTGTGCCACTGGACTTGACATAGTGAAGGAAATTGACACCATCCTGTGGTCAGAGAAATCGACTTTAGTCATTGTAAAATGTGAAATCTATGACCAAAAGTTTAATGGGGAAAGAATAAGGCTAATGCAGGACATAGACCTCAGATGACTATTGTGCATATGGGGACAGGACATGTTTGGGAGCAGCGGTGCATGTATGGGGAGGGTATCAAAAAGCCTCAAAGTGGCTTTTAGAACGCGTAATTTGACGTGCACCTGTGGGGGGTAGGCGAAGAAGGCCAGCAGTTGTTAACCAGGTTGGCCCAGAAGTTCAGGTCACCCACCGCAAATGGATCAGGTGGAAGTGGGAGGGAAGTTACGGCTGAGAGGAAAACCTAGCAAGCCCATGTACAGATTGGGGCATAAATATTAACAATAGAATGTACTTCATCATCCAAAGAAAAAGACATTATGATCACACAGCCATTGAGGTACAAATTTTTAGAAATAAATTTAAAACTATAGGTCACATGTATAAGCACCCTACAGTGTGGCAACCAAAAAGAAAGGGAGGGGAGGAGCATGGTTTCCCATGTTTCCTTGGCACCGTTTGGACAGAGGGAATCCAAAAATGGCCAGGATGTCAACATGTAAATTCTTTTTAAAAAACTCAGATTCCTAGACTGGGATGGCAAGGCCTTGAGTCCAGAGATGTTCAACGTCCCTATTGTGAAGGCTCCCCTCATTGCACCTTAGGTGCTATGGGAAGGGCCCCCTTTCCCATCCTTTGCCACTTTCTCAGCAGCAGTTTTCTGGGCTCATGTATTGTGTATTTTATACAATGGCCTGAGTTTGACCTTCATTCATGTTATTTTCAGATCTGGATTTTGCTGATTTGGATTGACTTTTTGTGGTGCTGTGTAACTGAGGTGCATCATTGGAGGTCAACAAAAACCCGAGAGGAAATTGGGTGGTAAATTTGGTTTTAATCGGTGATTGGTAATTTTGCTTTAGTAGATTTGACTCATCCATATGGGCCACAGGTTGGTTGGCCCAATCTGATTGATGAGCAGATTCTCAAGCCGCTTCAGCTGCAAATAGTTAAAGTAATCCTGGGCCTGAGAAGGCGGTATTACAGATGTGGCCATAGCTTCTACCTTGGTTGCTGCTCTGAAGGCCTGTTTGGACTTTTTGTGTTCTTGTGGAGACAAAGGTTTTACCTGTATATAACATCCCTGTGCACCCCAAGGGAATGCGGCGTCAGTATCAATGGCTGGTTCATAATGGTATTCAGCGCTTCCCATTGCATTGGGGAGGATTTCGTTCTATGTAATGACCTATTTAGAGGGGCAGGTGTGGGCCTTATGGCCAAAAGCATGACGAAGGTGCAGATAAAGGGTGCGCTGTCCAGAGTAACGTGGAATTGGCCAGGCTTTATTGACCATCAATATTGAGCATTGCAGTTTGTGGTATTTGGGTTATATCTTCCACTATGACTGCAGATGGGGTGT
Source organism: Massospora cicadina (assembly GCA_022478985.1). Taxonomy (NCBI): domain Eukaryota; kingdom Fungi; phylum Entomophthoromycota; class Entomophthoromycetes; order Entomophthorales; family Entomophthoraceae; genus Massospora; species Massospora cicadina. Next base: position 383 of record JAKSZP010013558.1, on the reverse strand, counting down.
CCACTGCAATTGCTTTGCCCATGCTAAGTGTGGGATCTGCTGACAGATGCCACAAATATTCCAAAAAATATACAAAATTTTACTTTAATATAAAAGTATAATAAGCACTTTTTATGATTTTTTATTAGTTGCGCGGGGCAAGCAATAAAAGATCCCCTATTTGATACTAGTATTTCATATTTAAACTAGTTCAAATATTGGGGTCATGGGAATTTAGGGCTATGGTATCGAATAGCTTAGTCATCCAAATTAGGAAGGATAGGCTTCAGCCTATCAGAACGGGGGAAAATATTTTGGGGCAGAATGAACCTGTGTGGTAACAATCTGATAAATTGCACCCAATCACCAGCGGATAAAATCTTCACACCTTGGGGACTTCTGCC